>JANHGB010045251.1:0-19058 GCA_026283785.1 Coracopsis vasa | reverse complement strand
CTGGAACTGGATGATCTTAAGGTCCTTTCCAACCCTAATTATTCTATGTTTCTATGATTACTGACTTGGCTGGGAGAGGCCCAACTGGTGTCCCCACCCAGGGTTGAGGCTGCAGGTACCTAGCAACATGGAATGAAAGCAGCCCAAGCAGGGTCACAGTGGTGGCTTCTAGGTTAGGAAGGGTGTTGTGCCCACCTTTGTGTACCCAGCACATGGTGGTTTCCTGAGCATAGTGTTTGATACATGGTGAAGGTGCACACAGTGTGGATGTGGTGTCATGCTGGGGATACCTCCCTAATGAGAACAAGCTCATGGCTGGGTTGTTTGACAGCTTCAAACCAAAGAGAGTGGCTACTCCTCACCTTATGGCAGCAGTCAGCCTGTGCGATTGAGTGACAGCAGATGAAGGGAGTGCATTACGGCTTGTCTCTAGAACTGTACATCTGTGTCAGCTCCCTGCTAAATCAATACACAAGATGCTGAAGGAAAAATACTTTTAGGTTTCTTATGTCTTTATGCATCACACTGATAGGGCAATGAGAAGCTTGGCTGGTAGCAGGCATCGCAGTGTGGTGGGATGATGGATTTTTTTGTCAAATCATAAGTAAGGGCTGGGTCTTGGAAGATGCTGGCAGGTTTCTCCCCCAGAGACGGCGGCAGTCATGTGGATTCCTCTTCAGTGGTAGTTACCATGCAATCTGGATAGAAACCTTCAAGCAAGGAGCCTGAGGTACAGCATCAAGAAGTAGAGAAAAATCACTTTGCATGTTCCAACAGACTAACAAATTACCTATGGAAATGCACTTGAGAATATTCCTCAGTAATTGGATTTCAGCTGTTGTTTCAGTGTATGTGCCCCCAGGCTGTGAAGGTAAAAGGACTCCACTGAAATGCTTTGAAATGTTCTCTGGCACCTACAAAATGTGTTTACTATTAAAAAGTGAAACCTGCAAGTCAGAACGCTGCGAAGTGCAGTTTGAAAACAAAATTGCACCCCTGCAGCGTAGCTGAGGGTGCTGAAGCATCTGGTTTATCCAGACGGTCTCAACCCAGAACATTCCTGTGACTTGAGAGGAGAAGTCATGTTTGCTGCCTTCTGCAGGGGTAACATGAGCATGTCTGCATTGTGCAGCAGGATGTGGAGAAGGAACCCTTGAATATAAGCTGTTTTGACCTGAGGAGTCCACGTGGCCTGGAAAAGGGTAAGAAATGCATAGTAGGGTTTTTAGGATGTGTTCTTCAAGGTTTGGTACCTGTTGGATGCACTGACCCAACCCTTGGACCCAAAGTTGTTTACAGGCTTGAAATACATAAAAGTTGCTGCTTTTGCAGAGCATGAAGCAGTGGCTCCTGAAAGTACCTGCAATGTGTTTGATGTAGACAAGGTGTGCTCTCAGGAAGCTGACCCTGCATGTTTGGCACTTCTTCCTTTAAATGCCAGTGACATCTCTGGTCCTGACCTTGATGCTGAAACCATAGATGAAATCGGAAGGAATAAGCTGTCACTGCACATCACATGGTAACTACTGAGTGTGACATAGAAAAGGAGGGCAATTTGAGGTGACTAGTTTGACAGAATTGAATCTGGATGCTGAAAAGTAATTTTCAGTTTGGGAGTAGAAGGGAAGCAAAGCTGTGTTCCTTTGTCATGCGTATGTTGTAAAACTGAAGTTATGTTTTTGTTGGCTTGTATTTAAAATGATGGTATGAGTTGTCCAAATCCTGATCATCAGTGGCCACCCTCTGCAGTCGTATGCTTACACTGGGCATTGCTCAATCTCTTTCAGTGGAGATGTATACTGAGATGAAAAGGATTAGACTTGCACCCCAAGAGCTGTATGTACAACTCCAGACCTAATTGTGCATTTAAAACATGGTATCCTAAAAGGATGCTGATTTCGATAATGGAGACATTTCTAAAATTCTACAGCACAATAAGACCCACATGTCCCTAACATGTGAATAGCAGGACTTCTTTTCACAAGAGTTTTGAGTGTAAAACAAGTTGTTCTGTGTATGTTATACCTGTCAGGGCAGGGAAATTGGTTTCTTTTTTCTGTATTAAAACAGTGGTTAGACAGGCTACTTCCAGAGCTGAAGTCTACCTGGCTGTGGGTCACCTATAAGCAGAGGTGATTGAAAAATCACCATCTTTTTCTCTTGGATTAACTCCTTCTGAATCTTTTGCATCTCTCTGCACTTTGCAAGGAGCCGAAAGCAAATCTGGACCTGGCAACTGCCCTGGTTTGCTTTGTGGGAGCTATGTGGAGGGAAATAAATCTGCTTTGCTGACTGTGGCAACTAGTTCTGTGGGTTTATAAATGCTCCAATTGAGTGTTTTGACACGGCAGTCAGATATAGTTAATCTTTCCCTTGACCTCCCAATGCTGGAGAGCGGGCTGAAACCACTAGTTAAGCACGTCCGTCTCCTGTTGTACCATTTGCGCTCCAGCGCACCGCCTAATCAAGTGTAATATATCTCTGGGTAAAACACACACAGTGCTTTTCACAGCTATTTAAACAAAAACCAGACCTCTGCATTACTTACATACACAAGCCACACAGAATCGCTGTTCCTGTGGTTAGGGAAAGTTGGATGGGCTGGGTTTGCTCCAGGGAGGAGGTGTGGGAAAGGTGTGGGAAATACTTGCTTCCATCTGCCTGAATATGAAAAAAATACCCACTTGCTGTCATCCCAAAGGATGTGCATCCTGCTGGGAGGATGGCTTCGTGCCTGTAGTCCTGGACTGAGATTCAAGGCAGGTGGGGCTGGCTCTGAGTGAGGTCAGGAGGATCTTGTACAGAGTCTGCACAAATGATCTTGTATCCATGTTTAATGATAAGCCTTTCCTATAGCACAGGGTAGCTCAGGAGACAGTCAAACTTGGGAAGGATGGTAAGCTACAAGGGTTAGAGGCATAGTATTTATTTGAATAGCTAGGCTTTTCTGTTTGACAGCATGGCTGGATCTGTAAAACATGCTGTCCACAGAGCTTTGAGGGCAACTCTGGTGTTTCAGAGCAGTCTTTCTTTGCAAGCCTGGTAAGGCCCATTTGCTTTTCTTAGACCTGTTCATCCCAACTTTGCCTGGAAGAAACTGGGAATATTTTGACAAGAGGTGCGTTAAGAGATGCTCTGTTTTAAAGAGTATATAATAAGACAACATCAGAGGATGTCTGTGTGCAGTGACCACAAAGCTGAGGCAGGCAAACCACAGGAGCCCTGAACTCAGCTGCATGAGCTGTTGGATGGATGTCACAGAAGGGAATGGTGTTTTGTCTTAGGCTGGTGCAGGCTGCTTTGGTGGGACCTGTGATTTTAGAAGTGAGGACAGGAGTGTCCACAGGGCAGCTCATAAGACACCCATAAAAGAAAATAGGAGAATTAAAACCCCCAATGTTTTAGCATTGATCCTAATATTGTTTAGGTTTGCAAGTATGGCAGTTGTGCCGACAGTGTACAAGGTAGTGTGTAACTTCTTAAATGAAGGAGTTAAGTGGTTTTTAAAGGCTGAAAAATACTGAACTGGATGACCCCTTGATCAAGCTTCATATTTTCCTATGATGCTTTGATAGTTTTCCCCCCAAAGGATCCAAGATGCTTTCTCCTATGTGTTTTTTCTAGCCTCCTGTTTAATCTCCCTAGGATATCAGTGGGGATTCATTGATGTGTGTCTGTTAAAATTCAACAAAGCTGCTGTTTGAGAACTCTATTTTACAGAGCAGCTCATCCTGATGGATACTGAGAAATTACACAGCTTGGGATGAAATAGATCCTAACCCACCAAAAGTCTCATACGCCGAAGTACGAGGTTCCTCCAGGCAGTACAATGCATAAGCCCTCTATAAATGTCTGTGTGAAAATAAGATACTTAAATCTCTTTTGAATCCTGGCTCTCCCAAGACCATCGCAAAACCTGTCCGTGACCTCCGCGCCTCCCTCTGTTCCCCATGAAATGGAGCTGAGCGCTCCTTCGGGAGACAGAGGTGAGACCTGCCAAGCTAATGTTTATAAAGCTCTTTGAAGGTGAATGTTAGCATGTACCTGCAGCGGCAGCCTGCCTTGTGTGTGCTTGTTAACATTCAGGGCATGCTCAAATAGCAGCTCTGTGGCGGTGTGTTAACTGTACTGATAAATCTTGTGTAAAAACAACACTCCACTGCACAGTTAAAGCTCCTTCCACCTGGGAACATCAAAGCCTGACACAAGCATGGCTTGATCCTTGCAGCAGTTGGGGTTGCTTCGTGCCATGGTGCAGACAAGGCTGTGGGGACACCCCTGATTTTGGCAAGAGAAAGGCAGTTTTGGGGGGCCACAAAAGCCCCAAGTTTTTATAACCATAAACATGCTGGTGGGAGCTGGCTGGTTCTCCCAAGCAGAGGAGGGCAACCTGCAAATCACTGCAAGTGAATTTGGGCTTTAGCATCTAGGAAAAATAATTGTAGCATATTTAAGTCTGTGTCTCCCATGCTATGAAAGGGAATTGGATGTTATAATTAAATGAAATAGCAATGTGTGTGAAAGAGTTGTGCCAGCGCTAGAACCTGGTGCTTGCCTTGTGCTGAGTGCTACAGGATTGCATCCTGTGCCCTCCTTTAAAGGCTGCAATTCCTTTTAAATGTCTTTACCTCCCCTAAAGCTTTGAATCCAAAGAAGCTTCAAAGAGGGGGTACCTGTTATTACACTTTTTTCCCTTGTGCCTTGCAATAAGTTCCTTTTGTTAAAAGGAATGGAAAATTTCTGTCAAAATCACAGGATCAAAGAATAATTTAGGTTGCAAGGGATCTCTCAAGGTCTTGAAGTCCAATCTGCTCAAAGTAGGGCTGACCTCAAAGTTAGATCAGGTTGCAATTTAAATGTGATGACATTTATTTATACAGCGATAATCATGTAACACTTGAGTGTGTCAGGTTCTATTTGCCCTGGCCCTTCTGAATAAAGGGGTAAATGGAGAAAATGGACTGGGATTTTTGGGATTAGTATCTAGATAGTAACTTTACTATCACTGCCTCAGGATGTTTTCCTAGCCTGGCACAAGCCAGGACCTGATGGATTCTGTGTAGAGCAGGAGCAGCCCAAGGCAGGTGACAGATGTGGGCACAGCTGCTGGGAACCAAGGAGGGTGCTGGGTCTCCCATGAGCCCAATCCCATCGGTACCTCTATGCCACGTTAAGCTGTCCAGGCTGCCTTTTGCAAAGCAAGACATACCCTTAAACCTGCACACAGCAATCTCAGCTTAACTCTTACAACTCTGCTACTTCCCATTCCCCACCTCCCTCCTCTCCCAGCATCCAGGAAGAGTCGAATGAAGAGCAGAGATAGGAAAGTGTTAGTTCAGCAAATCCTTAAATCATTTCATTTGATGATTATTTATGAACTAGATCACAAGCTTATGACAATAGCTTTTAAGAGTTCCTGGCTGCTGAGCAGTTGGCACAGTTGTCCCCTGAGAGTATTAAATATGCATTTGACACAGGTGACTCTGGTGGTTTCTTCCATTAACCCACAGCTTCCAGCTTTCAGCCATTGCTGCACATATAATGCCCAAACATGTTAGCACTTTGTAATTCTACCCTAGAGACTTTGTTAGGAGTGCATTGCCTTCTTGCCGAGGTGTTAGCAAAGGTCTTGCCTTGGTTGTATTTACATTGCCTGTGTTGTCCAACCTCTGCCTAGCTCTCCTGCCTTGCCTATTTGAAAGCTTTACCTTCAAAGTATATTTTGCACTTGGGGATGGAGACTTCTGTGATGGGGAAGGATCAATGCAAGTTGGTGTTCTTGGCTGCAGCAACAAAACAAGACCCTCCTCCTGTCCTCACTGTTCCTGCTGTCTGGAATGTTTTCTGACTTTCTTTTGTTGGGCTGATGCGTTCTCACAGTGCAGTGCCCCTTGTCCCTGTGTCTGGAAAGGATGCAGCAGCCCCTGCAGCCCTGCATACTTGCACCTATCTGCTCAATGAGGATAGACTAGCAGCAATGCACTGGCTGAGTGTGAACATGAGAGGCGTTGATGTTGAATGGAAAAGAGCTGCAGGGTCTCACTGCAGCTCTGGGGTAGATTTGGCACTGTCACTTCATGGTGTCACTTGACAAAGCAAATGCAAGCGGTGTTGCAAAGAACAGATTAATTAGATTTGACACTAACACCAGGAAACAACTTAATTTCAGAGTAATCTGTTTGGGGAGGGAAAATATTTCCATTGTTTGCTTCTTGGCTTTCACTTTAAAAATAGACACAGATTTCCAGCTCTCATGTGGGAGTAGACATCCTTCGTGTGTCAAAGAATGGGTTTAATAAGTGAGTATTTTAGGTACCGCTGCTGTGGCACTTGTCACTCAGCACGAATTGGGGAAAAGTTGCTGGGGTTTCTAATATTTGAGAATCCTGTGCAAAAATTCCCCCCTAACGTGGGAAGTTGGGTGGATCTCAGGAGCAAGGGTGTTTGGGAAGCGCCTTCCTTCCTGCCCACTCCCACTGCAGAGCTCAGTGCCAGTTGTTGGTTTCACCTTCACCTTCAACTGAGTTCAGTGCAGCAGCTTCTTGCTCCTACAGAGAGACTGTGTGATTTTAATTGCATTTAATCCCCATCAGTTATTCTTTTCTGGGACCACTTTGCACTTAGTGGCTACATAAGCACTGGAAATTGGCGATGTATTTCTAGTAAGGTGGACACATCTACCTTCACTGTGTCTTCCCACCTACAGCTCCCAAGGTCTGCTGTCTTACTTCTCCTACAGCTGTAAACCCCTAAACAGCCTCAAGATAAAATACATTTGAAGTGTAAAAATCCTCTCAATTTCCTTCTTTTATCAAGGGCCTCATCCTTGTGCAGGCTTTCATACAATGAGCTTCATGGTATAAACCTACTAGTATGGCTTTACACTTCAGTTTCCTTTAACGTTAGATATTAGCATTTATTATTTATATAGTGCAAACAATTTGTGAAGTTTAGTATAATTGTCTTAGTTATGGATGGTATAAAAACCTGATTGTTATTTTTGTGGCTTTGTAAATCCAGAACTTCTGATGCTCCAGTTATCTGCCTTTGAAATGTGGCATCTGTAGTGCTTTGGCAGTATTTGTTAAAGGTGGGAAGTCAGCTGATGGACTTCTGGATGACTGTACCTGAATCACAGTGCCTGTGTGAATGGGCTCAGATGTAGCACTTCTGTGCGTTTTCTTGCGGATGAAGGATTAACAAATTGATGGATTAGGCAAATTAATCTGTGGTTTGTCAGGAGTACATTACACAAGGTTCAATTTAGGTTGATGGATTTATTGTTTATTATTTATTATTTGCTGTTGTGTGTCAGTGAGTGGCTCTTCCTAACATTATGATGTATGATAGGAGCCCATGCCTGAGCTGCTGTATGTAAAGGTCATCGTTTCTGTAATTAACCCCATTTTTCATGGTCTTTTAATGCCAATACATTAATTTGTGTTGGTCTGGAATGTGACAAAGAAAGAAATGTACTTCCTTGGTTAGGTTTTCTTAAGCTGAGAGCTCTAAAACACATTGGACCACAGGCTTTTGGGGTACAAGCACACGTGTTCTTCAGTGAAATGCCTATAGCTGAGTTTCTACAACCCAGGAATACTCTCAGGGAGAGAGGGAGGACTTTAAGGTGCTGTAGTGCTCATTTTAAAATGAGGTATGAAGTGTGGGACTTGAGCAGTACAGCAGCATGAACCCTTCAGTGAAAGGTGGGGCTCTGGACTATAGCCACTCTTGAATCTTTTTCTCTTCTGGGTCCCATGTTAAAGATTGCAAACAGATCTTTATAACAGAGAAATATCCAAGGCTGTAGACTGTTCCTAGGGATACCCAACAGCTATTTTTCAGTGTGGTTTTTTAAGGTGGTATGATCCCATTTCCCTCTGCCAGCTCATCCCTGCCAAGCTGGGTTTTTGGGATGTGCCTGGGACTGTGTTCTCCATAGGGACACCTCTGTGAGTCCTGCCTGAGGCTCTGGAGACTTCTCTTATCTCATAGCCAACCTTGCATAAGCAGGCTCTCAGTGATAAGGTCACTGATCTGGGAGCTACCCCCTTGCCTGGCTACTGCTGTCCCTATGCCCAGATAGTGCCAGTAAACAGGAAAATGCTCTTTTTCCCCCCACTCTGGGTGCAGGAATTGGGGCCAGCCTTTCCTGTAGAGCTGAGGCTGTACCACCTATGTGCAGCTCCATCTCCGCATCTGCCTGTGAGGGCAGGGAAACCACAGGGTCCTGCCTGCCTGGCTGGTCCTGTGCACAGGCAGCAGCAGGTTTTGTGCTGAATTTCCCTGTCTTTATGGCTTAAATCAGAATCTTCAGGCTGGCAGAGCGCCCTGCTCAATGATACCACAGGCTAATCATTTACAGCAAAATGCAAAGGCAAAGAAGTGTGGTTTTTAATCTTTACAACTGTATCTAGATAAGCCAAGAGACAGACTTATCTTTTGTATTACAAGAAAGAGGGGGAAAAAATCCACAGCAAGGAACATTGCTGTACTGTCCTTGGCCTTTTCTTCAGCCTTTGTCTTTCTCTCTGTATCTTGCACTGTTGGATTAATGGGATATGAACTCTGAATACTTAAGTGATGTATTCATTTTAATGAGCTCCCTAATAGCTTCTGGACAGTGATCGAACGTAACGTCAGGGACTGTGCTGTTTACTTCCCAAAGTGTGGGACACTGGCGAGATGCCTGATGGTGTGTTCCTGCTCTGCCTTAGCTGCTGAGTGCTCTCCAGGATTGGGGGAGTTCTGGGCAGGTTACACGGATGCAGGGTGTGAATGTGAGGGGGTTGAGAAGCACAGCTGCGTGTTTTGATGGCTGCGAGTGCCGCCTCCTCTTGGGAGGCCTCATTTCCCCGGCACTGAGCATGGGTGGGATGTCTGGTCTGCCTTGGGCTAAGCAGCCCTGGTGCAAACTCAGCTCTCACCAGTGGGATGGGCTCAATGCAGGAGTTGCCTATGAGGGTCGCCTACTCATGCATGCAGAGGGCTGCTGATGCTCCTCACCGCCCTGCCAATGCACCAGCCAAGAGCTACATCATTCTGCAGTCTCCGAGCTGCTGATGCCGGGAAAGTGTTCTCACCAGATGGGCCTGTCTGGATTCTGACGGCATCCTCAGCAGGAAGCATACGGCAGGAGGCTGGGGACGTGGAGGTGAAGAAACCAGCAGCGCTCCTAGCTTCTTGCTGCGCGCGCATGAAGCTGTGAATGGAGAGAAGTCGGGAAGCTCTCGAGCAGCCAAGACTGAGGGCAGAGAAATTCTCACTGTTCCAGTTTACCGAAGCTGTGAAAGATGTGGTAGATGAATCACTTTTGCAGCAACCTTCTCTGCCACCAGGTTCCCTGAGATGTTCGGCTTTGCTGTACGCAGCGTGTACTTGAGGAAAAGATAGAAGGGATGTTCTCTGAATCAGGGGAGAGTCTGACGCACAGAGAACGTTTTTCAGGGGAATAATTTACATATGCATTCCCTTTCTAAAAATATCAATCACAGTATTGCCTCCATTTCTGCGTGTGAGGCTCTCCAGGCTGCTAGGTGGATAGAACTTGGAATCTGCACTTCCATGGATCCAAATACCAAGGGTCCATCAGGGCCGCGGCATGGGATGCCTCGTGCTTTGCTCAGGAGGCAGAGTTTGGAAATGGCTCAGCTACAGACTGGGGGAAAAAAAGGGATATATTTGGCTTGACAATGCCCCAGATGTCATCCACATGTGGTCTCATGACTGTGGTGTGATGGACAAGGGTGAAAGTCAGTCTTTGCCTGTTCTCTTCTGGAGAAGGTAGTGTGGCCGAGCGGAGGGCAGTGAGCCCCTCTGGAGCAGAGGAATACGTAGGAATGTTTCATTTCCTTGTGCAATAGCTAAGAGAGATGGTGAGAAACTGTGCAACACACTATGGTGATTTCCCTGGTGGGTAGGCATGGTCAGCTGAAGGGTCTTTCCCACGACAGCTGCCCATACATCACTCCATCTCCATATCTGCTCATGCCAGAGCCCCATGGCCCCAGCCACACACTGAGGGAGAGGAAGGATATGAAGGATTTGCTCCAGCTCTGCCTCCTGGCATGAGAGGGGAGCTGAGTTTTCAGATGCTTTTGGCATTGTCCTGCTCAGCTCTTGCAAAGCCAAAGGTGAATTCTCTTTGGCAGCAGGAGGAATGCATCTGGGTCTGCACTGAGCTCAGCTCATAATTTATGAGTGCTGGAGTTTCATCTCAGTGAGGGAAGGGCGCTGTGGGGTCAGAGCTCACCCTGTCATTTCTTCATTTGAAATGGTCCATTCTTGTGCCCTTTTCATGTGTCTGGGGACCCCCAACCAAAGTGTGGTCCCAGAATCTGACGGGATAGGACTGTCCTTAGCTGGGGGCCAGGCAGGACTGCGGGATAAGATCACCTTCCTCCCAAGATGCTTAAGGCAGAACCTGTGTCTTGGCTTTATAATAAACAAAGTAGCTCAATAGAAACAGACATTTATCTTGAACTTCTGTCATGTAACATCCTACAGAAACAAAGTTGGAGGAGTGCTTTGATGTCACTCCAGCAGTCTTCTCCCATCTGGGATTTACCTTAACCTTTGCCTTGGGTCTGTTAGGGAATGGTGGGAAAAGAAAGGAAAGGAAAAGAAAAGGAGGAGGAGAGAAAAAGGTACAAACTGGCCATTAATAAACTGGAAATAAACCAGGTATTGCTACCACTGGAGGGGTGAGGTTATGAAACATCTGTGCAGCAACAGCGTGTCTGAGTGTATGTGTGGAGCCTCTGCGGTTTTATGATGGAGGCTGATAAATTTATGGAGGGGATTACACAGCCCAGACTTTGTTAGCAGGGACTGGCCTCTGCGGACCCACTGCTGGGAATCTTGCAAAGCCAGAGCTATGCTGATGTACAAACTGTCTTTGTGGTGAAGATGTGGCCAAGCGTGGTTTTTGCTTGGGGCTACAATGACTGATCTGAACTAGGGCAGATGCTCTCCATCAGTGTCACAGAATCCTCAAAATGGACACGTAGGACTCTGACTAATGGGGAGAGGAGAGAACAGGCAGGGCTGCAGCTGAAACACTGGGGGAAAATGTATAAAGTTTCTTTCTCTCTTTGCTCTGTGGGTTTTGTTAGTATGCTCAGGAAGTCCCATTAACTCCCACTCACTCCAGTAACACACATCATTTTGCACCTTATTGTGCCTTCTATGAAAAGCTGGTACTGAGGAAGCAGTCTTGTGCTTCTTTGAAATTGTCAGGGAGAAAAACATCACCCTGAACAAACAAACCCGAGCCTGCCGGAGATGGAGATTGATTTGTAGCACTTTTCTCCCCCACCTTATCTGCTCAGAAATGTTTTGGCAAGCCGTGAAAAATCAGAGCCCTTTGCTGTCAAATGCAATCTATTTCCGAAGGAGCTGCGTTAAGGGCTCTGGGTGGGTGTTTGGGCTCTGCCAAGGAGCTGAGCAATTCCCATTGAAGGGATACTTGTCCAGAAGAGCAAATGCAGCTGGGAAGTGTTTTGCAGACTATGAATGGGGACAGGAGAAGAGCGGTGAGACTGGACCATACGGGCTTTGGAGGGAGCTAGGGAAAGACCAAATGCACACACCAAATGCAATATAAATGGGAGACAACCTGCCTGCTCATTTATATCTAGTATTTTTCTAAGTGTTGCTGGTTTTCTGCATCCCGTTAAGCTTTTTGATTTGTTTCCATCTGTTCGGTATAGATCACTTCTGCAGTTTACTTAAAACACAAATACCCTTTATGAATCTCTACAGATGGTTTTCAAAGACTTATAGAAAGACAAAGATAAGATCAAGAAAATCTTGAGTGTTTGCCTCGGGGGGAAAAAATGGGACAGTCGCTTTGCCTTGCAGCTGCAAGCCACGTCAAATCAGACACTTTGATATGTTTCATTTTCTGTCTGAAGCCTACATCTGAAAGGCAGCCTGGCTTATTTCAGTCAATGCGCAATTTTTGTTAGTTGGGGCTCTTTCTCAGCTTCTAAAAAAGATGCTCATTTGCATCCTAGAACAAAGACAGCACTTTTCCCCCCATACATTCAGTGTGTCTTCGCCAAAAACTAATCATGCTGCAAAGTGTGTGTGTGTGTGTGTGCAGGGGATGCGGTGTGTGCTATCGACCAGTTCTCTCCTGCCGTGCTGGCCTGGGCAGCAGGGATGGTGCTCATCTCCTCTGCAGTGGCCTCGGTTGAGGTCTGGTTGGGTTTGTGCTGATGCTAGAGTCTTGGTAGCTCAAACAGAAACCCCAGAGCAGAGCTGGTTATGCAGGGCCAGTTGGCAGGAGGTGGTGCAGCCATTGGCATCCCCCTGCATCCACGGGCTGAGTGAGTGGGGCTGGTCTGTGCCACTGTGCCAGGGCCCTTCTCCTGGGCCCTGTGAGATGGGATTTAAACCCCTGACAGCAGTGAGCAGTGCGAAGTGTAGAAGTTGGAAGAATGCAACCACTGGAGAATTATGCTCTGCTTGGCCAGTTTCAGCTGCTCTTTGCATTAGCTTCTCCCTCAGGCCAAGGCTGTGGCTGGCATAAATGACATTAACTCTGCTGGTCTCTGCAGAACATACTAAACCCTGTCTCTGGGTGATGCACTGCTCGTGTATTTAAAAGAACCCAAATAGTTTCCCAGAGAAACCACATGAAGTAGGGTAACTGCTAAATTTTTGCTGCTCTTCATGTGCTTATATTCCTTGCTTGGGAGTGAGGGGACACTTGCAGAGGGGGCACTTGCACTTCTTGCCTTTTCTATTTAGTGCTGTTGGCCCTGTCCCAAAGCTGTTTGAAGTCAAAGGGGCTCTCCCCCTGGGCATTCATGGACACTGATGTGGGCTCTTGGAGATTTGCCTCAGGCAGAATCAAAATCTTTGCAGAACTGTGTTTGCATTGCAGATAGGGAGCTGTCAAAAGGCAGAACAGGTCCACCTTAAATGTACAGCATTACAGAGAGCTGACTGAAAAGAACCCAAGCCACCAACTTGTAGGAGTCATGCACGTTAGCACTGGACTTTATGTGCAGAGACAAGGTGTGTATCGTTTGCCCAATTAAAAAGATAAAACCTGTAGACCACAGTCAGCGAAACGAGCTGTGAAATGAGTGATGACTCGCTGAACAGGCAGGTGCACGCACAAAAGCATATGCAAACTGTTCTACTTATCTAAAGACAGGTTTATTGCCTGGTCATCAATTTATACTGAGGTTGCTTTGGAAATTCATGGCCTGCCTTTGTGCTGCGCTCTCAGATAAGCTGTAAAAGGTGTATCATCCCCCGAGCTTTTCCAGGCTTTTGAAACGGATTGGTTATCAAAGGTGGAAAAGAGAGAAGAGATGAGTGGAAAAGCGGGGCTGGGCATCGTCTGGCATCAGCTGAGGTATCCAGCTGAGGTCTGGTTCAGTGGTGTTCTTGGTGCTGAGTAAGAGAAATGCATTCAGTCCCGAAGTGTGGGATGTGAAATGAATGCGTTGTATAAACCTTGTTCCCGGACATAAGAGACTAAATTAGGGAAGCACAGATGAGCAGTTCAGTTCTTCTGTCTGGACCCCAGCAGGGATTTTAGATTGAAGTGTGTAAAAATTATAGATTCCTATTTTATATGGATCCAACCTGCTTCCTGCAGCTTTCTGTAGGAATGGGTGCTTGTAACAAGTAACCAGATAGGTGAAGTTTGCAAACACGGGACTGAACCTGGATTTGGGGCATCTATGGTCACTTCCAGCTTTGTCAGTGTTTCTTTGCAGAGGTTACTCACCCCAGAATTCTTTGAGGGGACTGTGAGCCTCAGGAGAGGGGGCATCTCCCAAACATGCTGTGTGAGCGAGAGGTGACATGAGCTAAAATACTAAGTTTAAACCTTGGTATGATAGAAATACCAGCAAGTTCTATAAATATGGGCACATATGCAATGTTGCTTGATGTGATGATGTTAAAAATCATTTTGCAGGGAAATCAGAAGACAAGAATGCCTAATTTGCAAATGAAGCAGGCTTCCTCTTTACAGCTTTCTTTATAAGTCAAAGAGTGTATGCTTCCTGCAAGAGTTTTACAATCATATAAATCAAGCCTTTTCCGATGCACATGTGTGGCTTAGGGATTTAGGATTTGCCCCAAATGGATAATTTCACAGTTTGCATTAGAAGTCTGTGTTTCTGGAGATTAATGTGTCTCATAGGCTCAGCCGTGAGACTTCAACAGAAGACAAGTTTGGGTCCATTACTGAATTTTTACACCTGAAAATAACCATATTAGATTATTTTGCATCCAGGTAATGAGTCTATGAGCCAAATAATTGTTGGAAAATTACAAACTACTTGAATTGAGCATGTAATCCATGATGAACAACCTCATCTGATGAAACTCCTCGAGAAATCACTACGGCTGATGGTTAGCCGCTGAATTCGCTGCTCCCGATCTCGAGTAGTAGGGGCACATGCTCTTTAACCAAGAGCTTCAGGAAATCTGAAGTCCATAAAGCAGGCACATCTGGTGGCTGTGCTTGTGATGGATTTCACACTTCAGCCCAGCTCACTGACATTTGTCTTGAAAGACCGTTCATATCAAAAGCAGGGGTGAGAGCATGGCTGAGACAAATTGGTTTTCAAATTAGACTGATTACAGATTGCTTCTTTTTGTAACACCCGTTCTGTGAAATTTCCTTTTCTCAGGCTTCAGAGAGTCTCCTGCTAAAGCCTCACATTTAAGCCCTGCCCAACCTCCTAATTTTTTCAGTTCAGGCCCCTGTCAACTTAAAGAAACTGCAGTTACATCCTAAAGGGACCCTTGCCAAACATGAGGCAGCAGAGAGCTGCTGGAAGCAACAGCACTTCTGAAAGAGGGAAAAGAAAAAGGGGTAAAGAAAGAGGGGTAATCAGCTGAGTTGAAATCTCGGGGGTTTGTCCTTTGGCTTGCTCAACAGCTTTATTGTAGGACATAGGGAGAGAAAGGACTTCTGGTCACTGCCTGTAATGCTCTTTAACTGGTGTGGATCAAACGGGAGGCTTTTTAAGTAGGTAAGCGTGTGCATGTGTGCCCATGTGCATAATGCAGGGGACATCTCTAAAGACTGATATAATAGAAAAGAGGGGAAATATAAGATATGGAAGAGGGGAAATATAGAATATGGAGTTACTATAAATATTTAGTTGCCATATGATTGAAAAGAAAAACCTTGCCATTGCCCTGCAGGGGATCTTGTAACACTTACCTGCCCCTTGGTGCTCAGCCAGTGTTGCCACAAGCTCATCCCCTTGAGAGGAGGGACAGCCCCCCAGGTGCCCAGAAAGTCCCTGACTGGGCACATGGGTGCAGGAGAACTCAGTAAGACATCAGTTAACTGAGATCTATGGAAATAGGTCACATGTACCAATTCTGCATGAATCCTGTTGCAATGTCTTTATGTGTCAGTCCAGACAGAATGGTGATTTTATGAAGTTCACTTTATAAAGGATTGACTCTGTTATCCCAAGGTAAAGGCTGCCCCTGCACTAAAGCAGTTGGTCTGTGAGGACACGTCTCTGATGTTGCACATAGATAGTCATTTCCTGAGAACAGAGGAAAGGATGGAGAAGAGAGAAGACAAGAGGGACTGTGTGTGGTACAGCCCTGTGGCAACATCAAATCCTGGAGCGGTTCAATCAGGAAACTGTGATGTAACATACATCTATAGATACATTAATAGCACAGACCTTGTACTTTCAGTGCTTGTATTTGCTAATTAGTATGTATGTATTTTTTTTTATCTTATGTGTAGACAAAAGAGTCTCTTCTTCTGATGGGCCAAAACTGCCATTAAAATTAAGAAACTTTGACTTTGCATGTACTTGCCTGTAGCAATATACTGTGCTATAGCCCTTGAAGAAGTTACATGCCATTGCTATTGCTTGTTCCTGGCCACTGCAGGTTTTTGGTGAAGCTGAGTTACAACTGCAGCTGCAAAATACCGTATGGTGTTCATAATTTAGGGATGTGGTTCTCATAATGAATTCAATTAAACCCTGTGTTAGAATGCATGGTGTGCAGCACCGTATCCCCCACTGGTTGCAGTGTTTCTAGCAGCTGTGTTCTGTTGACTCTCTGCCCTTCACTTTGGAGGGTTGCTTCACCTCATCCTTGGTTGTCTCCATCTGGTACCTACTGTTGGTTTACTGCAGTTAAAGTGCTGTAGACTGACACCTAAAAGGTGCTACCTGGTACAAGTGCAGGTCTAGGGGAGGATGAGTGAAGCATAGATCCAGGCTGGGTCTGGGGGATGCATGTGACCTTGTGTGGTGGAGAGGATGTTTATGTTCTCAGCAATGATGAAGGGAGGGACAGGAAGGATTTGGGAGTAGGAGGAAGTTTTGGCTGCTGTAAGAGTCAACCGATGGCAAGGCATTCACAAGAGGAGACAATTTGTGAGCTGAGATTTTTTACTTTTGCCTTTCTGTTCTTGACCTTTGCTATTGGGAATGGAAGAATGCAGTCATCCCTTCATTCCTCCGTATGCAAGAGCAGTTTCCAAAATCTGCCCTTAGCTTTTGGGACCTCTGGGGACTCCTCACAGCAGCGTTTGAAACAATGCATAAAGTAATCAGGTTTTTCCATTCCTTTTAGAGAACCCCTGTCAGTTCCCCACTGAGCCAGGATGCTCCGCAGAGGGGCTGGGCCCCAGGAGGGAGTGTGAGCACAATGATAACACAGCTGTGCTGTGATCACCCTCTTCTCCTTTATGATATATGAAAGCACTTGTTCACCTGGTAAAGAGGGAATACAAGGCTGGGGGGGAAGAAATAGGATTTCACTGCTGCAGAGAAACTAGAGCAGAGATTTTCCTTTGAATAAGAAACTCTCCAACTGAAGAATGGTCCTTGGGACACACGTTCACTGTCTCTGCAAAGGGGGGAATGTGTGGCATGTGTATTTATTTTTAAGAAAGCAATAAAATACCTTGAAAGAAGTGTTTTAAAAGGTTCCAACAATCCAGCAGCTGTTTGCAATTTTGCTCAACTGCTAGAAGTAAAATGCCAGTTGTACAGTGCACTGCTGTAAGGAATTAGCTCCTTCAGATGTCCTTCTGAGTCTTGATGCTGGCCTATTCAACAGCCATCTTCAGCTGAGAAATCCTCAACTTGAAAGATCATTTCTCTGTTACTAAACACCCAAATAACCTTTCACAGCATAAGCAGTCTGCTCTCCTGCAGGTGAGCTCAGGCACTGGTCCCTGTGCTCAGATTTTCCTGGCACTTCAGCTATAACCCAGGGTGATTTGTTGCAGGTCGCTTGGAATCTATTGCAGGTCGCTTGGTATCTGTCTTGGAGATGTTTTGGTGAGATGCACTTGGATGAAGGATTGCTATTTTCAAAGAATTTAACTTCAGTGACCCGCTGGAAGGGCTCAGATTCCCTGTTTTGTTGGGTTTGCCCCCAGCACTTTGTCTTATTGCGAGCCCTCAAAAAACCCTGATTCCTAGGAAACACCTCCATCAGGTTAGACAGCGACCGAGCTTCATCCCAGTAGTACAAACCCAGGCTGTTCTCTGCACAAGCAGACCACAGCCGACCTGGCCCAGGATTCCCTCGCCCTGACAGGCCCTGGCATGGCCCCTGCATGGGGAGATCACCAGAGCCTGACTGTGCACTCTGTGAAGTGGGGCTTAACTTGGGGTGA
This sequence comes from Coracopsis vasa, assembly GCA_026283785.1. Taxonomy (NCBI): domain Eukaryota; kingdom Metazoa; phylum Chordata; class Aves; order Psittaciformes; family Psittacidae; genus Coracopsis; species Coracopsis vasa. The sequence continues at coordinate 1,414 of JANHGB010045251.1, read as the reverse complement.
GCTCCTCCATCGCACTCGCTTATACAGCAGGAGCTGGGCAGGGCTTTGGGCAGGGCCCAGGTGACCCCACTCAGGCAGTTTTTCCAGCCGATGATGTAATGACACTGGTTGCGTAAGGAGCCTCTTTGGGAAGGCTGGTCCTTGGCACTGTGTTAGGAAACAAGAGCAGAGCTGGGTTTTTCAGCACTTGTTAAGGTGGCTGGACTTGCCAAAACCTTCTTATTACAGATTGGGAAACCCATGCTGTGGGCGGTGATGCTGTTTGTGGAGACTCTTGTCTGTGCTGGGCCACTTCACCAGCCTGCCGACGGGCAGAGTTTTGTCTGATGTGGATGTGTGTGAGCAATATTCATCCTGTTAAAAACCTTTGCTAACTTAAGGAGCAGCTCTGTGAGCTGGGACTGCTGCTTGTGAGAGGACATCAAAGCACTTGATTGTTGAGGGTCACAGGGATGTTTGTTGCTGTGAATGTGATGGGTTAAAGCAGCAGTGAGTGTGGGGTTGAGCGGTTACGCCCCAGACACACGGCTGGGCTCTCAGCCAGCAGCAGTGCAAGGAACAGTGAGTAGGGAATGCTATGGAGGAAGGAGAGCCAGGTCTGGTGTTTGGTATAGCTGCTGCTGGAGAGCAGTTCCCAGGACAGGACAGGCATTTGTGGGTGCACCAACAGCAGTGGGAACAGAAGCTGGATAAGAAGCAAGGCAGAAGCATACACTCCGCAGCAGGACATCCATGCAAGGTCCTGTGGAGGACCCTGATACCTGCCATGCAGCTGGAAAGATGGTGAATTGGAGACTGCTTGTTTGCTGAGAAGCAAGTGGGGTGTAGGAATATTCATATCACCCAAACTTTGATAAAGGTGTTTTGGTAGAAACACACAGGCAAACTGGAAAAAAAGGTCTGTGATGGATGTTACATTTGCTTGGAACCTTTTAACCACTGCAATGGAAACTGCAGATAATCAAAGCACCATCAAAACCTGGGTGGTACCATGGGTGAGAGCTGGTGTGGCTCTGGGTCTCATACAGGTCCTGCTGATGACCCCGGGCAACTTGTTCTTGGTTTTTGATGTGTCAGGTGTCTGGCACAACCCTGGTTCTGCACGCACACACTTCAGGGTTTCTATCCCAAACCTCTTCATGAGAATAAGCAAGATGGAAATAGTCTAACATGAGCATTTCTCAAATCAAAAAACGCATTTCTTTTCCCCAATCTGAATCATAGAGGAAAAAAATTGTCAGAGCATCAGCTACGAAAGATATGAGGCTGGTGTTATACCTTGTAAAACAAGTGGTACAAACTAGAGCCGTGTATAATGCTGAGTGGGCAACTCTGCAGCCAAAGTGCAATAGATTAGCTCGGCTCGAGCATTACAATTTCATTGTGGCTCCATGCTTTTTCTTTTCTCCCACTG
>JANHGB010045250.1:26155-67477 GCA_026283785.1 Coracopsis vasa | reverse complement strand
GGGGCATAGTTCAAAATTTTTGTTGTCAATCAGATTGTCATTCATAGAGGAGAAGAAATTGGGAAAACCATGCAGAACCAAAAGGAAATAATGCACATACCATGTTGACAAAGGCAGATAGAAAAACCAGGATAATGGCAAAGACGCCAACTAAGGTACTATTGGTCCTGGACTGTACAATCTTCTTAGAAAGAGTCTGGAGAGGAGCTGGGAAAAGCTGCATGTGAGGAAAAAAAAAGATGAAATACACATGAAAAATCATTGCTTGTTTTATGGATTACAACCTGCATTTGAGCTGCCCACATCCTTCAGCGCGGTGTCTGAGTGGATGCTGCACAGGGATTTGAGAATGATGATGGGGGATGGCAGCTCCGGGACAAGGGTGAGCAGACACATGACCGCCTCACGGCAGCAGGCCCAGCTGGCTCACCAAGTGTGCTCAGTCCTTCCTAATGGCTCCTGAGCCGAGATAGAATGTCTCGCAGGGCTGTGCTCATCCTGTTGTGAGAAGCAAACCACAAGCCATCTGCAACTGAAACAGCCAGGAGCCCGAGCCTGTGAATTACTGGATCAAAAATTACAAAAAGCAGCAATGAAAGAATCCATGTCATATCCTTTTGATCACAGGAGTGCATCATAGCACGTTCTGATGCCATTGCAGAAGCAGGCTGCTAAAAAGCCAGGCTAGTCCTGTGATCTGTCAGACCCTCAGTACAGGTGCTGGAGAAATCAGCTGGCCTCGTCTGGTCTATGGCACTCAGCACCACAGACACATGAGACTAAAAATAACCACTGGTAAGGACAATCACTGGGCTCCCTAGACAGACGGTCCCAGTGATTCACTACTACCAGAGTTAGTAGCTTTCTTCTAATTGCTTTCTGACTGCAGGCCACCAATGTGCTTTGCTTTAGGTGCTGCATTGTATTCTTCGTAGAAACAGTCTCTGTGTTAAAGCAGAGACTAATCAGGCACCCCTTGTGGCAAGGGTCACCCCTCAGCACCGCATGAGGCCTCTCTCAGTTGTATTAGCTACAACAGAAGTCCAGAAGACATTGAAACCAACGCTTTCTCTTCACACGTCACCACCGCCCCAGCACAAGCTCGGGGCTGGAGCAACAGGGGATGGAGGCCAGGCAGCTCCTGTGTACTGACACATTCCCTCTGGAGGGCATTGGCCCCACGGCGCGCCTCCCATCCACACCATCATGCCGGGGCAGAGAGGCTCTGCTGAACATTGACAAAGTGTTTTTCAGAGCCCAACTCCCCTTTCCCTCCCACCATGTTGCACAAATAACTAAGCCACTAGAGGGTATTTTTAGACACAAAGAAGCTAGCAGTGCAGCGGCACGGCACTGCAATTTAACTATGACTAATGTTTCTATTAAAAGTCTTGCTTTTCCCTTTTATCCTTCACTCTTACATCTTCAGAGATGCAACATTTTGTCAGTGCATAGCTTCCCACACAGCAGTCCTTACAATGTAATTGCGAAGTGTTTGAGCGGCCAAAGCACTGATTAGCTGGTGACTTTTACAAAGGGAGAGAGAGATTGTGGCAAGAGTTTTTAAAGAGCTGCTTTCACCTGGTACCAGAACACACACAAAAACCAGCTCACTCCGGGCGAGAGGAGAGGGCAAGGCTCTGTGGGGCATGGGAGGGAAGGAGGAATGTATGACTTATTTGTACTGAGGACTGATTGAAATTCAGTGAAAACCCATGCAATCCTTCAGGCTCATGCAGCCACTGTAAAACAAATCAAAACACCTCTCTCAGAAACAAACCTTGCTAATGTAGAAATCCTTTGTTGATGAACCATTAACAAAGCTATCTCCTTGCCCTATGATGACGTCCAGCTACATCCACACAGACATCAGCTAGCAGATCCCTGCCAGCAGAGGGATGTGGAAAATGCCACTGGACTTTCTTCCGCCCTAATCTTTGCGGGATTTGGAGGGAGAAGGAAGATTTGTATTGCATTTCGTTTTCTCACTAGATTAAGAACATAACAAGTTTTCCTGCCACGCCTTTGTTTAAGCCTCAAGGCCAAGCTCCACAACGGTATGCATTGACCTAACCTCTTTCTGTAATCTCTGGAAAATCAGGCACCTAAATAAAACTTGGGAGTGCTTAGTTGTGGATCTTGGCTCAAGCCCCTCCTGCCAATGATCCCAAAAAAGCCTGACTTTGCATCAGGCCTGAGATATCAAGCAAAGCTATCAGTGAAAGACACTTTAATTCTAATGAAAACAGGATTCTTTGCATTAACCTAGGTTCTCATTACTTTGCATACTAGGAAAAATTTTAGGTCAGTAAACAAGTACAGCTGGAAAAAGTCCTGAAGAGGAAACAAATGCCAAAAAACCATAGGAGGTCAGGATTGCAATAGAGAGCACAACGGCACAGCCATGCCGCTCATCTGAGGAACCTCCGCCTTGTGAACGACATTCATGGAGGCTTTGTAACATAAGTAATGCTCTCCCCATAGCACAGGGGCAGATAGGGGCCAGGAACACTTGCAGCTTGGAGGACTTCAGTGCTAGAAATTGGGGACCTGTCTCAGCTCTGATAATTCAGCTCCACTCTAGCAATTTTCCCTCCATAAAAAAATATCCAGAAGTCAGGGATATAACAAAAAAGAAGGAAAAAGAAAAGCAGACAATTTCCCCTCCTATTCTCCAATAAAATAAAATCTCTTCAGGCCTAGGAAAAGGAGCAGAACACCAGGGCGTTATAGTACAGTGAAAAGCCATGCACTGTTGCTGGTTAGCCCATTGGTTTGTGCTGTCAAACACAATTTACCCCTCTTAATAGAACTAAAATCTTGCCTGAGTGAAGAACTGGACAAGGGAAGGTCTTATGAAATGGCAACTCTAAGCCTGCATGTGCACTACTGAGAACAGGAGCTGAAAGAAAGGATGTGATCCATTTGGGCAGCTGAGATTCAGTTTTGGATTGCCACACAAGCTTGAGGTCACTCACATAAAGAGAAATAACCACAATAGGGGAAGGGAAATTGGATTGTACAGTCAATTCCAGTTCATTCTGCATTGAAATGCATAAATGCTGCTGGAAGACATTATCTCTCAGAACAGAGAGACTCTGAAAGAAGCATGCAGGTACTAATGAATATTGATGAGGAAGGTAGGGCACTGTTGTACAGGTGAAAGTCCTGATTTAAAAAGTGATTCAACAAGTACTAATGTTACACTGAAAATAATGCACAAGCTCCAGCCATTTGCATGACAAAAATACACTAAATAAAACCTCTACTTTGCAGTAAGAGCTGATCACAGACAGAAGAGTAATATTTCTCCTTTTTGTCTTCTTACCGTATATTATGGACATGGAAAATTTCTTAGATAATCGCTGTTGTGTTGTGAGATGAAAAAAACTATGAGGTCTTAAAGTTCTGATTTTTCAATTTGTAATAAAATCCTTTGAATCATTTTGAAGTACACTAAGATGCTTCTGAAGTAAAAGACAACATCTTCAGGCAACTTTATGTTGTGAACCCATTTATGTAACAGTTCAGTGATTTATTAGTCTATTAGAAAAGTACAGTTTCCAGAGGTAATTTTTCCCCTGCTTGAGAAAAAACCCAAACACTTAGGAGCATCTAGACCAGTTTTGAAGAAGGCTAAGAAACAGGTAAGCAAGCTGCACATATGTAAAGCTGCAGAAAAACTTCTTTTCTTCATAAGAATAACTTGAGGTTTCTCTCATATGTTCTCTCAGGAACATGCAAGAAGTTGAATTCCACACAGCAGTGTAGATACCAGAATTTAAGGATTTTAAGAAGAAACACAAACTTGATAAGTTAGTAGCAAAACAGATGTCTGTCAGTGGAGTACTTGCGAAGGGACCCTGGTTCCCATGACCTTAGATTCTATTGGGAAGGAACACCATCTCGCACTGGCCAAGTCTTCATGAAACATCAAAGTGAAGAATTGGAACTCTTGTTTATTACAGCTGAAGAAACTTGGAAAGCCAAGCTGGCTGCATTGGCAGTTCCGGGATCAACTTCTAGTCCATGGAGAATTTTATCGTGGAAGATAATAATGACAGCAAAAGAAAATAAAACACTGTCAAGCTGCTCAGAAAGAGCCTGCTGGCCACTGTCAAAGCCAGAGATGGAGAGGCCAAAACGGGGAAGGAAAATCTCACATGAAAAGAGGAAGAAGAAAGAGTCACTTATCATGTAACAGCACAGCAAATGAGCAAAAGTCATGTTTATGCTGACATCCTGGGGTGAACACCTGCTTTCCAACTTTGTGTATAATGAACCACTGGTATGTAAAACACATGCTCTCCTACCCCACATCCACGTGGGAAACAAAACGAACAATGCTGACATCCCTGTGTCTTAAAATTTCATCTAAAGGATCTGCAAAAGTGCCTTGTTTGTGCATATGTGTAAAAGTGCTTCCTGGAGCGACGTGTACAGAAATAAGGTAACAACCATTAACCACGGGCTGGGTAAACCCATTGCTTAAAAAACTCTGACTTGAAACACCAAAATCTTCAATGACAGAACTAGGCTGCAGCTACTGGGAGCTGCTGGCATCAAACAGGTAGCTGACAAGAAAGAAGTACCTGTCCCCTAAACAACCCATCTCATAATTAGATGTTGTCAGCAGGGGCTAATTTGGAACATTAAAAAAGGGGTAATCAGAAAGGTACTGGAGCTGCTGTCAGTATGTGGAAGCAACCTAAGCCTGTAAAAGCCAGTGGGTGACAAACAGCTGTGTGCCTTGAAATCTGTCTGGTTGCAAGTCAGCCAGATCAAACACTTCAGAGGTCTGGGTCTGCCACAGCTCTTGCCTCAGTGTTTGCATAGCACCAGCAGAGCTGGTGTGTTGGTGGGACTCTGCACGGCTGGCAGTGCACTGAGATGTTGCTGGTGGTGGCCAAGCAGCATAAACAGGCTCCAGCACAGCTCTTCACCATGTTTCCAAGTCCTTTATGGCTATGACCAAAAGCTTTCATCATTTGTTGTTAATTAACTGCCAATCACATTAACTGCTGATACCAGTTTACAAACTAATGACACTCAGAAGCATTCTCACATGCAATGGACACGCCACGTATAACCAGGCATCTTTGGGAACCATTTCCCTGCTCAAGAAACCCAAGCCTTCCTATTAGTACTGTTATTTCTGACTTTTAATTCTCATTGCTTATAATCAAGCCAGACCAACGGGATGCTGTGCTTATGAGCTAAGCTCCTTCTGAAATTGTCATAAGCCCAAGGGAAGCCCTGTGATTGAGTTGTTCAAATATAACCTCAAGATTCTTTCACTGGGAACAGTTTGTCACTCTTATTAAAGCTTAATTCTCCAAGTTTAACTTTCAAAACTCAAAAAGACATGAAAGGTGCAAGTCTGTCAAGAGCACCCACATTCAACTGTTGAAAGTGGTACAGAAAAGATAATTAAAGTGAGGCAAATCATCTGCCTGACATAATCCATTACCCCACTGTTTCTTCTGCAGGAAACATAATGCTACTGAGGTATTTCATTCCAGGCTCTGAGTAACAAAGTTGGGTTTGGGCTTAGGAGCCTGAATCTGAACATATTCTACAGACGCTGCTAGACTGGAAGGATCCCCAAAACTGCAAGTACAATCAAGCAGCATCAACACTTTAATAGGAATATCTGTGAGTGAAAAAGATGAGCACATCACCTTTACTGAAGTGCTGACTGCCAATTTACTGCAGGCTGCCAAGAAGAATTAATGTCTTTGGGTTTTACACCATGTATTTCTTTGCTGATCAAAACCAGTTACAATAAACAGCTCACTGAATGTTGGAAGCTCTGTACACTCATGTGAGAAAGGCTGATAAATTCTATATATTTATGGCTTTTACTTCCTCCCCAGGACATTTTCCTCAATGATATTCTGCTTCTGATTATCTGCCTACCCAAACATGCATATGCAGCAGAGGCCAGTACAGAGGCAACTCCACAGGAAGCTTACAGGGAGGAAACGAACGGTCACTGTTTCATTCCACATTGGAAAATGTGTTCTTATTATATCAATATGAGAGTGTCTGCAGGGGACTTAATAGATATGCAGATCCACAGAATGATTACTTCTCACTGAGCTAAAGAGATGCGAACCCTAACATCTGTTTGCAGTTCATTCTGTCTTATCAAAGGGTTTTTCTGTAACCCTTATCACATAGTGTGGAAAGGATGGATAACAAAACATGCTCTGTTAGTTGAAGAAACACACTGCTGATAGAGTTATCTTAGGCAAAGAAGCCACAGTACTTACCTTTACACAGGAGTAAATGACTGAAACAAACACCACTGTGGTCAGGATCAGGAAACAGGTCAGGTAAAAACCCAGCATAAATGTAGAGCTGAAATCAAAAAGATTATTATTATTATATTTTTTAATAAATGCACATCACATAAAATAGCTACAGCTCTGCTCTCCAGAACATGACATTCGTACAAGACATGACACATTGTACGGGCTTTCCAATTAAGACAGCAGTAGGAGATGCGAGGTGCCTTGAATACCAACAGATACCTGTCCTATTTAGAATTACTCACGCAGGCTGCAGAGCAGAGAATACTGCATCTTTTATAGCAATCACCTTCCTGCCAAGCTGACAGCAGAGGGACTGAGAAATATTTAATGTGCCCGAGGAGCTGATAGAACAACTTGTTATGGCAGGTCAGCCGCTGGCTAGTTGTGGGCAGGCTATGGGTAGGAGACCCCTGGGAAGGAAAGTGTGCTGAGTGTTGCAGTGTAGCCAAATGGGAATAGTCTGAATGGGAATAGCTAGCTGTCCTTGCCATGCACAGGAAATGTCTGTGCTTCCCCATCCTCTGTTCTCTGTCTTGCACATGGGATAGGAATAAGCATGGCGTAAGGACAGTCAGGGAAAATAGACTTTGCATGGCCAGCTTGAGAGGCTCCTGTTCCTCCTGACTTTGAAGTACAAACAGGACCCCAGGGCCAACTTTGTACTATGCATTTTCATCTGTTTTGATCATGAAGATACTCAACAACAATTTCCCAGTGATTGGTCTCAGTGTGACAGGAGAGGCACCCTCCCAGGAGTTAGCCTTGTTCATAATTTAAAGGAAGTATTCCTGCAACATGACATTGAAGCCAACCACACCAAAGCCAGCTGGTCTCTGTGTTCTCTCATGACTACTAAGATAATTGTACTTGCTAATTCACTGTTTGAGCCTTTGTGAAATTCATTGAAGCTATTCCTCTTTATCATCATAAATTATCACTGCCATTTTGTCTTTAGTTTCAGATTTAGTTTCCGTGGTGTGTTTTTATGAAGCTCTGATGGTGACACATATTCACCTGTGGTTTCAGTTGCTGCTTTACTGATACCTTCAATAAAAGACCCAAATGATGCAACTGAAATATAATGAGAAAGAAACCAAAAGGTGAAGGAAAGTATACCTGACCTGAAGTTAAACCACAGAATTGTATTTACTCTTGAACCAAATCATCTTTCAGATAGGCCAGGCTGCCTAAGGACACTTCAGAAGTTACCAAAGCCCCACCCTTATGGGTCGTGTGGAAAAAGACAGCAGCGTGACATTTACACCACGCTGCCTTAAGTGATTGACTCCTGCATAATACAAAGGAGTCAGCCATATGGTTGCCAGAGATCAGAAATCGTCAAGTTGTCATTTAAATGTTAAACTGGGTTTTATACAGACAGCTTAGTGGCTGCTTAGGGAGTTTGATGAGCAACATAAAGGCTGGTAGAGGGCCTCTGCACATGCGAAGTCACAACAGCAGTATCCAGAGATCCAAAGTGTAAGCTCTTGCTAAATCAATTACTCTTGAAGAACATTTTTGGATGTAATTAACAATGCATTAATTGTTGTGACTGATCTAGTTTCAACTTTGAGCCTCTTTCAGCTTCAGTTAGCTTCCCAAAGTGGATCAGTCTGTTTACACAGTGCATTTGTACTAGTGTTATTTTGTTGATTCAATCGTTCTGTGAGCAGAAGTGAATGACCTCTTACCTAGGACAGTGAATAACCTCAAACATCAGACTATGAGTTGTTTCTGTGACCTTCTGAATATCTGATCTGAACACTACAAATCAATCTCTATTCTGAAACGATCTGTGGTGTGAACAGAAGTAGAAAGCAGTTGTAATGGCATAAAATAGTGTTGGAGCTCTCTTTAAACATTCTTTCTCTTCCTGTAATGAAGATGAATTTGGAGCATTTTCAGAGCTTCTGTGATCTTTTTCTCCAGACTTAAAATTACTAACTCCGTATTTATTTCCAGCACAGCAGCACTTAGTGAATGATATATTATTGCTACTGAAGCAGAGCACAGGAAATACCAACATGCTTTAATTTTAAGGGATTTTTTATAAACTCTTTGAGAAGAAATACTACGTCTGCAGAGCTCACTGCTGGAAAAGATCTAGTGGGTTACTCTCTGCCTTTCAAACAAAGCATTTCACTGGAGTGGTCCAAGAGCACTGTGCCCAACAGTCCTGAGGAGCTTACACTACTCTTGCCTGGTGAAAGAAATGATTGCAACCCTTAAACCTGGAGTGAGCTACTCGAAGCTTAGGCATGTGTAGCTCGACTCCCTCTCTACTTTTTTTCTTGCATTGCTGCTCTGAGTCCAGAAGAATGAATGTATGAACGTATGAATGTAATGTATGTATGTATGTATGAATGTAATGGTTATGCCTCATTTGTTAAGCAGACTCTGGGACCTCAGTACTCTAAGCAGCAAGGCTGTGATGGGTTTTACACCTCCCTGTCCCACTGCATACAGATAAGAGGGCAGCCTAGCCTCACGCTGTGAACACCTACTATACCTTAGTAGGCAATCCTTCCTACTTAGGGATATTTGTTTTCCACAGGCTTATAAATGTGTTTAACTGAATTTCCTAAGATGGAGGTTAATGGTAAGAGAAATCACACTGGGAAAAGAGAAATTCTCACATGCTCATGATGAGGTTTTAATCTGCACTAGAAACAAGTGAAAACAATAAGCATCATGCATCACTTGAGCATGAATTATTAAAGGATTTTTCTCTTCCCCTTGGTGCTCTAAATTCTCAAGAAAAAAAAAACAACAAACAAAGAAAAGTAGGCCAGAATAGAGGAGGGGAGCAGATGGGAGCAAAGAGATGAAAAGGTACTCACTGTGGCACAATTATGATTTGAACAAAGCAGATGAAGAGGAAGACTAGGGAGGCACAAGCCACGTAGGCTCCAAACCTGTCATCCACCTGCTTGGAGTACTGCAAAAAATGCAAACAGGGTTATGTTAGTGGGAAATTTGGCTGGCTGCCTTTTCTTCAGAAAAACTTCTTGCTTGGCTTCTGTTTAGGTCCTTGGAAAGCAGTGCTGGTAAGAAACAGCTAACATTACAAACTCCCCTTCTCCCTGGGCAGGCTATAATGGCTTGAACAGACCCAAAGAAAGACCAGGGAACAAACCCACACAGCTGGGTGGCGAGAGTAGTGGCTATGTGCCCCTTGCACGAGAGGAACAGAAATTATTAGCTGCCAACAGCATTCTAGGTCACCATTGTCAGACCTAAGCTTCTTCCATGGGAAGTTTCCTCCAGCAGGAATGAATATTGCTAATGAGAAAACCTTGTATTTGTGCAGACAGCTTGGCTTGTTCTAATGATAGTGCGAGAATGCTGCGGTTTTCGCACAGTTGCTGCTTCCAACTACTTGTCAACATATTGGTCACATGGGATCTGAATCCGATTCCCAAAGATGCTTTATTTAGCCTGAAGCATGGTTCTCAGTACAGATAGTCTCAATGTTTGAACCACAAAATAAAAGGTGATTAGAACAGGTGAACCACTAATTTCCCTAGCAGTTTTCAGCTATAAAATTGAAGGGAAGGAGTAGGGGGAAATTACATGCTTCAGCTTTTATCCAGACCCCTTATTGCTTAAAATTGGCTCCCAAAAATGACCAGAGTACAAATTGCATCCTAATGAATCCTAGCAATACCTGGGGGACAAAGGGCAGGGAAAAGCCCCTCCAGAGGTGATTTGGAACTCAGGCAAGCTGAAGCAGGTTTCTCCAGTGATTTGAGGGAAATAAGAGGTGATTGCAATCTCAATTTCAGATGCCTCAAAGAGAAATAAATCCAGCTTATTCTGGATTCTCTTTACAGCTCATCACTGCATATTCATGTGTATCTGACAGAAATGGCTTGGGTTTCCTGCCCAGTGCTTCCTTCAGATGACAGTGACCTTTTAGGGACACATACATTAAGGTTCCCATGAAGATGCACGGATTTTCTAAGACCACAAGCCCACCTCCAACACTTAAAACCTAGCTTTACCTATAGATATATAAGCATGACCTTATGCAGGAGAATAAATCTTGTACCAAGACTGAATGACGCACTGCAATGAGTTTTAGACAACATTACCTTTTTCTCCAAGTCAGGCTCCCTGAATGTTAAGAGGAACTTGCGCACATGCTCAGAGCGTAACCGATCAATACTTCTGGCATCGATGGCACGGCCCAGAAATTCATCCACTTCATCTTCTGGGTTCATACTTTCCTGTGTATTCCTGAAGATGTCACAAAAAAGGAGCATAAGAGGACAAGATAATTTCCCCCTCTTCACCATATGTTATCATTTCACTGTATAACAAGCTGGAGGTTAGTGGCATTTTGCTCATGACAGCTTCAAGTTAGAAAACAGATTATGAGCTAAGGGGAAAATTGTATCGGCTCTACAGCTCATTGCCAGTCCTGAGACCACTAGTGAAAGGATTTGATTTAACTTGCCCTTCTTCTGTACTACATCCTTTTTCTTGCCTTGCAATCTCTTTACTGTCCATTCTCTAAAACCATAGTCTCCTTCTATGAGTCCTCTAACTTATTCTTCTCCACACCTGCTCTGCTGTTATAGCTGTTAGTACCTGAACTGGCAAAATGATTTACGTAACCAGTCATATTTCTTGCTTCCCAATAGCATTTTCTGTGAAAATTTCTGACCTTGAACAACTATCCAGTTTCGAGAAAAAAATTTTGCAGAACAAACCTGTAGGAAAAAAGTGTGGCCTGACTCCCCACCGCCTCCCTTTCATGCAGTTATGTATGAGTATAAAGCATAAACCAGGCAAAATTTTCTGTTTACAAGATATTTATATTTACTTAACTCAAGGAAAGGTTGAAAAAGGTAGCAGAATGAAAAAAAAAATACAAATTGGATTCTGCTTTCTAAAACTGTGCAGCAAGATTTCTAAATTGCATAACACCTTTAGTATCAGTGCGTTTCTGATGCTCAGCTACAGCTTCAGAAAAATGAGGCTGATCTTCAAAACCTGTTGAAAAAAATGACACTGAAAACTTAATCACCCTGAGGTATTTTGCACTGAGGATGAGGAAACCTGAAGCACCTCTCCAAACTCCTTAGCTATTTTAAAACCTAACAGGATTTTAGTGACTTGATGCTGTTATTTTAATGGCCTGCCTTACAACTAGCTATAGGCAGAAATTAAAAGCTAATCTTGAAGTGCTGTTTTTCTGCTTTGCTTTCATGATTGCCAAGGTTATCCACAGGATATGCCAATAGTTATCCACTGGAATACAGCCCTCACTTGCGGCATATGCCAGTGAATAACTATTTCAATGTGCTAACCTCATGACGGCAGAGCAACATACGGCTCATGCTGTGTGGCCTTCACCTTAGGCACGCTGGCAAAGAAATCCCAAGGTTTGACAAGTGGGATGAAAAGCTACACTGCTTTAGTTTCTCAGTTTTATCTGTACTGTGTAACAGTGCATAATGCACACTGTCTTGCAGCCAGCGGGCCCCTACAAGTATGACTGCGCTGGAGGCGGAGATTGCTCAATACAGCTTACAAACCAGAATGTGACTCTGTTTGAAAAGCTGAAGGTCCATTTCCAAAAGAAAGGCTCTTCCAAAGCTTTCTGCAAAACTGCACCGGATTTTCAGGAGCCCTCTCTACCCCAATGCTACCATGCACCTCTTGCCAAAGGAAAAATAAATCAGGTCCATCTACTCATTTCCATTCCACCTCCCTTTGTCCCAGCCAGTGAGCTGAATGTGTCTATACCTCAACTGGGTCATGATGACACAACAGCAGCATCTATTTAGTGACCCTATGGCAATGGCAAACCTAGTTTGTCTCAAGTTCTTATCGATATTTTAGCCAATCTTAATATTTCAGTGGGGTTGGCCAAAAGATTATTTTATTTTAGGGCTCTAGAATTATTTAATTTCTTCAACTTCAGTATTCTACTTTGAAATTGAAAGTGTTTTGTCCCTAGAAGGACAGGATATTCAATTTAGTTCTAGATGCTTCCTTAGAGGAAGCACATCTGCTTGAGCATTCAAGATGATGCTGCTTATTTTCATTCAGTCCTCACAATGTTTTCTGGACTCATAAAAATGAGCAAGGAAATCATTAGGCTTCCTATTTACAGAATGTCTTCCAAGATCCTGTGAGTTATTTACACATTTGGGTCATTCACATTTTGTCATTACATACCATGTATGAGAGATGCAATACGTTTTCCCTTAGAACTGAAGCAAGAGCTGGCCCAGCATCTTGGTGAATCTCAGTTAAATTTCAAGTTCCAGTCTAAAAGCGTCACCCAAGAAGACACAGATGAGAGGGCCTGCTCAGGCTTTGGCCTCGGCTGTCTCCAGTTTTTAATAATAGGTCTTCATACTGCTGAGGGTATCTCTAATAACAACTTCTGTGATTGCAGATTATGTAGAAACACTCCTGCAGGTTTTAAATTGCTTTGCTGGGTATTTGCAGTGAGGCATCCACCTTCATGTAGACTGCATGAAAGCTTAGTCACCTTGCATATGCCTAGCTGCTCAGGTGACTTTTGCAGTCAGCTGTACCCAATCTAAAGTACTGTAGTAATTTATTTGTGTAATTTGTAAGTTTAGGTACATTTGCATAAGTATGATTTTAAATTGAAATACAGGATTTCCCCATGCCTGCAAGTCAGAGCAAGGATTTCAGGCCACCCTGAAATTCCAAAAGCACCTCTTAAAAGCACTGCTGAGATTTATCCAAATGCAGGCACACAAAATTGTTGTAAGGAACAGGAACATCATGAAGAAAGCTTGGAGCAACTTTAGCACTGTGCTTGCAAATGTGAAAGCTAGCAGTTAACCCAGAGATGCTGGCTTCAGAGTAATCCAAAAATGTTCTGCTGATTTAATTACTTTCTGCAAATGAAGAGTGTGACCACTGCCAAAACTACATGTATGCCATAATTTTAAATGCTTCGTGCCTAGATTCAATAGCTAAATCTGCATTTAGGCACATAAGTGTCAGGTCTTGTTTCCAGATGTGTGTGGTGCCTACGTCTTCCTTTGAAAGAAGTACTGATGCCCAGTGTTTCTGCATGTGAAGGCGCTGGGTGGAGTACTTGACATGGTTTAGGTATCTGATTTTAACCAATATCAACATGAACATTTTCTGCCAGAGAGGTTGGGGTTTTTTTTGTCAAATCTTTGTTCTTAAGCAGATTTCTGGATCAAGGGAATCTGAGGCAAGTAGCAGCCTCTTTTGGTGCTGAACAGAAATCCAAAAATCCTGCAAACTGTATAATAGGATAGCATCACACTGAATCAGCACTGTAAATACACAGCTTTTAGCTATTGGCCATAACAGCTCAAACTGCAGGACAGAGAAGAGACATTCAAACTTACACAGGGGAAGTTCAGATTAGATATAAGGAAGAAGTTCTTCATAGTAAGGGTGGTGAGGCACTGGAACAGGTTGCCCAAGGAAATTGTGAACGCTCCATCCTTGGCAGTGTTCAAGGCCAGGTTGATCAGAGCCTTCTGTGACATGGTTTAGTGCGAGATGCCCTTGCCCATTGAAGTGGGGTCGGAATTAGATGATCTTAAGGCCCTTTCCAACCTAAACTATTCTATGATTCTATGATTACAGTCCTTGGAGCAACAGCGGAGATGCAGTTCCTTGACAGCTGGGTAACTGTTATGGATCAGTACTAAGGCAGTTGAAATAATGTTTTCTTCCACAAACTATGAGGAGGGATGCTATTTCATGAGGGATACCTACAATTTATGTATTTCTAAGAATTATTTTGTTGTAATCTGTTAGCTCTCTTCTGTTCAAAGTATAACTAACATCAACTGAGTTCCCAGCAGCCACGGATGCAACAGGAAACCCTGGTGAGTCTCCCTAGACACCTTGTTGCTCACGAGAAACATCCCAGGGTGCACAGAGCTAAATGTTAACAAAATGGAGTTTGCATTAAAAGGCAGGGGAAGAAGAGAAGGAGTCTTAATACTGCCATGTTCAAACTTATCATTTCCCTTTACTTTTAGGGAGTTGCTTTCAATGCTCCATCACCATAACGTGAATTTTCCCAAAGCTGAATACTTAGGGTTCACAGAAGCATTTAGCTGTCTCAGCTCACAGAAGTCCACTTTGTTCTGACCAACAGCCTGAGAAAGAAGCTGATAAGAAGCAACAGCAACATAGTTTATGTATCAGTCTCCTCTGCTGTGGCCTATCTTGTTCTAAGCAAGCTTACAATTAATGCCATTCAGTAAGGCTGAATGTGAAATTATTCTAAATACCTTCAATACAGGAAATGTTTTTGCTGTTTCCAGCAGTAGAAGTTAAAAAGTGAACACGGTTTGGGCTTTTCCTCCAAAAGCAATTTTTCAAAATACTACTCTTGTTAAATCGTTATTTTAGACATTTTTTAAAGTGCTATATAAAAAAAATGAAAATGCTGCTTTAATGTGGCTGCATCTCAGAGCATGAAAATTTGAACTGACATTTTCGAATAAGCTGTGATTTCTGAGTTCATTTTTATATATAGAAATAAGCAATATGTAACAGTGATTAATATAAAATGCATACAAATAAACTCAGAAACTCTATCTATTTGAATACATACTTATCAGAGATGCTCAAATCTTAGACATACTTTACAGGAAGATTTTGTTCTTGGGATATTTTCAAAGCAGCAAATAGCAAAGAATATTGGGGGCAAGGGGAAGAGCAGCAAAAGTAAGTTAATTATGAAAGCAAGTTAGAACCACACAAATATAAGTTTTGAGGGCAGTGGCAGTTCTGAGCACACATCACTCAATCCTGTGCCCTCAACTGGCTGTCCCTCCTGAAGAAACCTCTGGGGAGTCCAGGCATTATTCTTGGCTGCCGGGCATTAATTTTTGTCTTTTTTTAATATGAGAAAAAACCCAAATGTGCAAACATAACAGTGTATGACAGGAGTAAATTTGCTTACTTGTCCTTGGGGTCCTCAAAGCCCTGAAAGAAAGGAAAAGGACACAAGGGTTAGGAAACAGGCTGACCTTGAGAACACAAGTATCCTGAGAATGGCATTTCGCAGAGGACTTTTCAGGGCACTCGTCTGTTAGGTGTGGATGCATAGCCCTATCCACCCACAGCAATGTTTTGTGCTGCCATCTCATCAGGCAGATGGAGCAGTTTTAGAAAAACACATGCTTTCAGATATAAATTTGTGGAAGTGAAGATAAGGGAAATGGTTCAGCTGACTGCCGGCACACTGTTTTTCAGGTGTCTTCTTTCTTGTAGTCTACATTACAAATGATACAGTAGAAATTATGCTGGTATAACTGAGGTTGTATTTTACTTGCAGTGAAACTCAGAATGATAACATAGGTCAATTATTGAAGTCCCGCAGGTTGCACCTCTATGTCAGGACTTGGCTAAGGAAGCTGGATGCATTTTGGTTTTCATCTTTTCAGGTGGAACCTCAAGGGGTCTCCTTTCTCCCTTCACTGCATGCACACACAAAACATGTTTCCTTGAATAAGATTTCAGAAATTATTTATAATATTTGTAACACCCAAAATGTTCACAATTCCTTCAGGGCCATTGAACAGAGTAAGTGCATGTATCTATGGGTCATGCATAGTTTAAGTGGCTAGAAGGCCTCAGAGAAAAATACGTACAGAGGCATATTTTATATGTTCAGCCTTAACATACCTACTAGACCAAACTGCATCAAAATGGCCATTTTGCATGGGCTGAGACAAAATCTGCCCTCTGACATCTTGGCTTAAATTTAACTGTCAGGAAAAGTTGTATGTTTGACAAGTAGGGTCAAATACTCAAGCACAGAGTTTGTACCCTGTGTTCCAAAACATAAAACAAATGTAGCCTGGAGATAGGAAGAATTCCTTTTGTTTTTCTCCCAGGGACCTCAGGCCAAAACTGCTCAGAGCAGTTTGAGGATATCCCAGCTGCTGGATCTGCAGCTGCTACCAGGCTGGGGGCAGCAAACTGAGATCTATCCTGACTGTAAGAAAGCAAAAATCTTTGGGCAAATGTCTTCTACAGCTGCGTTGTCCAACACCATCAGAAACAAGAATATTGACCAAATACTAAACAAGAACAGATTTTCCCCTTGCAACTAGTTACCAATGTGGCAATATGGTGAGAAGCAGAGGTAAAGCTAACAAAGTCTCCCTGAACAGCATCAGCTTTGCAAGAGGGAAAAAGTGGGTTTTGTTACTCAGGCCAACAGCCAAGACTGTGACTCACTGACAGAGCAACTTCCATTCGTACATACTCTGTTTCAGACTAAAACCACAGTTCTAAATAGAAATTGCAAGTCCAACTTTACCTACCAGACAGACAGATAAAGGAAATCTCTCAGTCCCATGTAACAACTACCAGCAGATCCAGTGAGAAGAAGGAAATGGTAATGTTGATTTCAAAGTTAGCATGCCCAGTTATCCAAGCCAAGAAACCCCCTGTACATTTTGATTTCACATTAAGGAGTGATGAAGCGATCATTCAACTTCTGTTGTGTGGCTTTGCTTTCTTTTTTTTACCCTTAATCATTTTACAGTTGTCAGGAATATCTGATTGATTTATTTATTTATCCTCTAAGCAATCCTACAACAGAGTGCCAAAACTGAAAGCTCACTGATTAATCATGGAGACAAAATGCTCACTAATTTGTCTGGTGTCATAGTCAGTTAGGCTGAGAAAAAAAAGATAATCAGCTGAACATAAATAGGTACCAGCCAAAAAATAAGGGGAAGGAATGGATGAGAAAACAGCCAGTACTTGCTTATTAGACATCAAGTTCACATTTTCAAGCATAGCCACATGGGAACTGGATGACTGACTGCAGAGGGAAAATCCCCTAAAATAGTCTGGTTTTCATGGACAGCATTCATCCCACTGAAACCCTGAAACTGGACACAGATCTCATACTCCTGCCTTCCAGGTGCACAAGTTTGAAGATAGATGTCAACCAGGTCAAGTTACCAAAGCACCTTAGCAAGCATATCTTTAAACGAATTCCCCAATATTCAAGTGTGGAAAAATACATAGGCTGCATATTTCACTGGTCATTTATATGGGCATCCCTCGATTAACATGGAATTTGATTCTCCCCTGCTTCTCTTCCCCAGCAAAGCTGTTATAACAAAAGTTTCTAAAATAATACAGAATTAATTGACCTAGCTGTTCAATTTAAAATTCTAATTTGTGCTTGAAACCCTGGAAATAATTAATGCTTGTAGCTCGAATTAAATTGGTGTTTCAAAGCTAAAACACAAAAAAAGGGCACATTTCAGGTAAAGCAAAAAAAGGAAAAGATGGTTACATTTTCTTTCCTGGATCTTCACTTAACAAGGCTAAATATTTAAGAGTGACTTGAACTTTAATTAGAGAGAATCAGCTTAAAATTAAATGTAGTAGGAACCTGTTTAAGTTAAGCAAATTAAATGATTCACTTCAAACGTTCCTATTTAATATGAAAGGTTCTTCAAGTAGAATTGCCAAAAATGGAATTGTTATGGAGAAAGGTTTGCAGGATTATTTTAGGATAAAAAAACAACCCTCAAACACAGCTTCTTAAATGCTGGTCATTTATTACAGGAGATCTTTCTTATTTGCACTGTCTTTGCCAGGATATAGAGCAAATATACCCCTAGGATCTGACTGTGACCGGAGATTTTCTTCCCTATCTACTAAATCACCCATGTTTCAATCACGTACCAAGAAGCCTTTTAAATGGAGGAGATGACCACACACACAGGGCCATGCCGCCCACCCTATTTTGGGTTGGGAGGGAATTTTTCCCCTGGGTTTTAGTTAATGTGTTTTCACCTCCTCCTACTTTGTGGACACGCTTGGTCCACTGAAAAATCTGCACTTTAATGATTTCCTTCCCCTTGCATGAGGCTTTGGCACTAAAGACATGTTGGTCTTTCTTCTTCCCTGCAGCTGGCAAACAGTTAAGTTCCTTTAGGACTCAGATGCTTTGCTCCAATTCAAGCCTTTTGGCTTAGCATAAGGCTGCTCACATGAATTGCAATGGTCTGTGTTACACACAGGATAAACACTAAACACAATCAATCCGGCAGAAATGTGATCTACATGGATTTGCCTTCATTCCTAAAGGACTAACACACTCATGTTGTAATAGACATCCAAGCTTAAGCAGGAAAGTGAAATAATGGGGACTGGTGCCGTGAGTGTGTCTGTAAAGCCACTCTCCAGCATCCCTGGGCAGGTGGGCTGGGGCTGTACTCAGCCTGTTCGGGTATAAAGAAGATTTAGAGCTGTACAAAGATATGTCAAGACTGGAATTTCTGCACACACATCTAAACAAATGCCAGAAAAAAACAGCTGATAAAAATGAGGTGACTGTTTTTTAGGAGAAGGGGATGAAAAGGGTAGGAAGTTAAGTATATACATCCCTTTTGATTACTTATGGATTTGGGTCCAGCAGACTGAAGCAGTACCAATGGCTTTCTAGGGTGCTAGGGTGTTACGAAGAAAAGGCTAGGATGTCATCAGGAATGAAAATGGCAAAAGTGGTGATGGCTACCAGAACCATACAGGTTCACATGAGTTCAAGAATAGGTCCATAATCATGATGATGAAGTAGCTCTTGTTAAGGCCAAAATCCCTTTTCTGTAGAAGGGAACATAAAGCATGAGATAGGTCTTATGGCAGTGCAGTTCTAATGGACTGCTGCATAAATGACCTCATGCAATTTTTATTCAGTCTCATTTTAAATATCCCTGATACTGGAGTTTTTCCCCTTCCCTCAGGGGGCTGCATTATTCTGCCATCAGATTGCAAATGTAAAGGTAATAGCATTTAATAATTGCTCTGAGACTAAGACAGTTCCCTCTCTGACTTCAGGAATATTAACCCAAACTTAGCTGAACCAACTCCCTTAATGGCACTAATACCAAAGAACAGTCCTACTCTTTCTTCTTTTCTACATGAGATTCTTAAAACCCCATAATTTTTATGACAGGTCAGGTGGCTCTGAATTTACAAGCATTTACTTTTAATGACTATCCTCAGTGGGAGTAGACATGTGCAGGAGGGAAAAAGAGGGAATTTTATATTACTGCATCTGTCCCTAAGGCTTACTATTTTATGGGGGATATTTTATGAATATCTATTGTGCTAAAAGCTCATATGACTGCCATCTCTCTGCTTGACTTCTAAATTAACTAAGCTCTTTTCTTTGAAGATTAAAACTGATTCCTTAAATAGAATGATAAAGTGTTTGTCAAAGCCATGACAAGCTGACTGTTATACCATAATGCTTCAAATCAAGAACCATTAGAAATAATAATTCTAACTTTGAGAACATTAGCTGCAATTATTAACATATTGTAAATATGCAAAGAAAAGTGGAAGAGATTTTACATCCTTTTAACTTTTAATTTAGTTCCAAAAATAAGAAAGTAGAGGAGCTGATGAGCTCTGTGACCTTCTTAATGGCAACATGGCTGGATGCATGGATTTCACCTTAAAAACTTCACTGGTAACTCCAGCAAAGACTATAAGAGCGAAAATGATAGAGAATCTAATTTTTCTTGCCCTTTTTCCACCTCTAGAAGAGGGCTGAAATCAGACTTACATCATGTTAAAGCAGAAATTGAAAGAACTTTAGACTTAGGGACAAAATGAGCTTTGTAAGAGGTCAGGCCAGCTTGAAAAGCAAAAGTGCTTCACAGAGACAGTGACCATGGGAAATAGAAAAGGAGAGTGACAGGCTGAGTGTGGATGCAGTTAAAAACAAACCTGGTTTGGCGCTACCACAAAACTAATTATTCACATCTGTTTTCAGCAGTGTTATACATTCTGCCTTTGTCCCTGTGGTCAATGAGACAAGGCTACAAAGATAGATTCAGTCAGGTGTAAAAGCCGAAACAAAACTGCAGGACTTCAAAACACTCAAGCCAGAAATAACGTTATTTCTATATCACTGTCCAGAAAGAACTGGCACAGAAAATACTAAGCCTGATAGGAAGGATATTTAACAAGCATCTAAGTGCAGAACAACAAACTGGCAGAAAAACACTTTATGAAACAGATTATATGATGAGTGTGTCTGTTATAGCTGGAGCAGACTAATAAGCTCCAAAAGGGAAAGCTGAAGTGCTTCCTTTCTGCAACCCACCCCACTTGATAAATACACTTTCATTCCTCTGCACTGCTCACAGATGGTGAAACCCTCTACATCATTCTACTCAGAATGATTTCATATACAGCCCCCAGATGGTATACTGGACCTGGCCAAACGCATTAATTTATTTGGCCCATCAGATTTATATCTATGGACCATAAATGGTTGATTTTGAAATAGGTTTTCCCCTTTACTTTTAATTAACTTCTGCCTCTGAACTCACACCTCTGAGAAGTGCAGGTTGCTCACACTTCCCCGTTTTCTGTTAACTCCGAATTCAAAATACTTCAGTTCAAAGGTCATGTTTTCAAGTGAAATCATAGAATCATAGAATAGTTAGAGTTGGAAAGGACCTTAAGATCATCAAGTTCCAACCCCCCTGCCATGGGCAGGGACACATCACACTAAACCATGTCATTCAAGGCTCTGTCCTTGGTACATGGTACATGGTTCTGCTCCTCATGCATGAACAGTTACCAGAACATACAAAACAGAAAAAGCCATACAAATAAGTAGTTCTAGAAATACTCAGATTTGGTTCCTGGCTCCCTAATCTCTGTCCTTTCATCTCTACACTCTGAATGATGACATTCACAACAAACTTCTACAGAAACTACTGTCAAATAGCCTTCTAATCAGATGCAGGCAGATTGGATCCAAGCCTAACCAGCCTTAACTGAAATCACCCACTGGTGCTGACCAGAGCTACTCATCCTCTCTGAAAATCAGACCCAAACCTGCTGACTGCATCCCTTTGTCATTAAAGCTTAATGTCTGCTTTAGGAAGCTTTGGAAATCATTCCGGTAAGTGCCACAACTCCACCAGTGCAACACTGCCATGAACATGAGAGGAAATGCTTCTGTGAATAAAGGGGAATTGGTATCTTTATTTCTTCAGGCTTAACTTTTTTAATTTTTTTTTGGTAGAAAAATGATCAGTGCAAGACTTCCAAGGAAATACTGAACTCCACTTTAGTTTCACAAAAGCGCCTGCAGGTTAGCTGTTGCATCTCACTGACTCTTATCCTTCTTTTAAAGAATTTAATCAAGGATGACTGCAAGCCCTGATCAACTAGAATAGAAGTTTGCACATGAGATTAAAAAGCTGTATGAAGCCTCTGACAACTTGAGCAATGCACAATGTTTTATATGGCTCCCACACTCTTATATGAGATCACATGGAACATGTGAATCAGGCAAATCCTCTTTTCAGAAGCACCAAAGCAATTATATAGCAGAACTGCAGGATAGGATTCCTCCCCTTGCAGTTTGTGAGCTATCTAAACCAAATTGGCTATATAAATCCCAGACTAGACTAACAATTTCCTCCCAGGTCTATAGCAATATGTGGAGATTACAGCAGAAAAGATTGCTCGAGGCTTTCTCCCTGCTTGATTATGAGTTCAGGACATTCTGCATACTACAACAGCAGCAAAAAAATAGTGGGTTAAATTCTTCCCCATTGGGTGCCCCTGTCCAGCTCTGCTGACGTCAGTGTTGCCTTTACCAGATTTAGCAGATGATTGCTGGAAAAGAGGATAACGATGACCTTAAGTTAAATGAAACCTTCAGAAGGAGGGCAAACCCTTGGTGCCTCATTCATGGCCTCAAATTTACTTCTCTCTGATAGGGCTGCACTATTGACTGACAAAAACCTGCTGTACTGAGTTTTACTTTAACTTTTTAATCACTTCTAATGTTTAAGCAGTAGAGTTGGCACAGAACCAGCTATAGTGCCCATTCCTCTGTTGCACCTGTTCCCTGACACTGATTTTAGAGTAACAAGAACATCCATTGTAAGGGCAACTTGAAGACAAAGGGAGGAAGTGAGCTGTATTTGCATTGCAACATGCAGAGAATTATTTGATTTAGGACAGGGTGAACAGGATAAAGAATTATATTCTATGGTTGAATGACCAGACTTGTAGATGAGTGTTTTTTCATTAGAAAGCAAACACCAAGCAATAAATATTATGTAGATGACTGTGCAGAGCTCTGAGCATCTCCACAAGGAATCAGGCAGTGCCTACCTGGAAGAAGAGCTTGTTCTTTGTTGCAGTAGCCATATCCCAGATGCATTTTTTTTAACCTTCTCTCACATTTTTAACATCTGCATGCAGTCATATTTCCTACACATGCATAATCCTTTTTGATTTTGTTTTTTACTTTGTAACTAACATGGATGTCATACACAATTTCATTGCAAATTAAATGCTTCATTAGTTGTACTCAGACTCATGACAAAAGGAAACATGGTCAGACTGAAATCAGTATTACAGATCTTCAGGGTTTCCTCTTTCTGTTCCTAAACTTCCTAATGTTAAACCTTTCCAGCAGCTGAAAAAATAAAAGGAAATCTGCCAGGCATCTACAACTGGGCTCAGCAGTTACGTTAGCCACTCTGCTTGCATTTGATTATAAAGACTCAGAAGTACCTGTTTCTGACCATCTAAACCTTCCCTCAAGTATGTATCTCTGTAACAAGCAAAGCTGCTCAGTTCCACTAGCCAGTGTAAAATAAATATGATAGCGTATGGCAGCCTTAAGATGCAACAGCAGGGCTTTCCACAGCTGAGCAGATTTCATGACACAACTAATGCTGGGGTTTTTTGCTGGGCGGCATTAGGCTGTGCCGACCAACATCTTCTGAGCAGCACTAATAAAGCCCCAGTAGGAGTTCTGGGTTTGGTGCGGACACCGATGATGAAAGATAAGATTTCATCATCTTACTGATGAAATAGCAAGTGCTCAGAGGGGAACAAAAATAACCACCGGGCTTGAAAGCACCAGCTAGGGAACAAACTTGATGAGGGAATCAGACCTTTGCAGAGACATGGTAATAGTCTGCAAATACAGAGAAGATAACTGTAAAGGGGAGAAAATTAAACTGTCCTCTATCTACTGTGAATAGCTCATGCATCACTGCGTTTTCAAACTGAAGTGTGGGAATATGAGGTGAAACATCAACAAAAATAAACTGCTGAAAAGTATGTCCAGCAAAACTGTGGGATTTCCAGCCTTTGAGATTGTTATACGGGCAAATGCAGGTACAGCTGGCTCCCTTACGAAGGGTGAGATCGATGCTTCAAACTTCTGTGCAACCTAGATTGGAAACTTCGCAAAATCTTTTCATCCACCTTGCATTATTCTTATATTCTTAATTTCCTACAAATTCTCCTAATACAGACTTTTTTACATTACTGTTTCTATATTTGCAAAGGTTTCATGATGCCTCTCCAGACTGTAAAGCTCTGAACAAAATAAATAAAATGTTTTCAGGAAAATTAGGGATTTCACAAGCTGCTTATACAGCCTATTCCTTGCATCTGAGCTTTTTCTTGACTTTAATCTTCCTTGCAGCAAATTAAGATGATTATTTTTAATCCTGCCATTTGCTGCCATGGAGGATGATTTATTACTATTTTCTGTCTCTACAAGCCTTCATGTATTTGAAGACTTTTGTTTCTAACCAGTCATCTCCCTTCTAGACTAAATAAACCAAATATTTCAGCACTTCTTCACAGGTCTCACTGTTGAAACTCTCCTAATTGTAATTTTCCCCACTGGACTATGTCCAATTCATCCACATTCTCCTGAAGGATTGTATTCACAAACTGGATGTGGTTTTCCAGCTACAACCTTAATAATGCTGAGCAGGGTGAATGATGCAAGAGAATCATTTGTCGTCTAGAACAGGCCTGTAATTTTGGATGGTATCAACATTTGCCTTTTTATTGCTGTTTACAACAAACCTCTTTCAGTTTGCAGTCAACTACAAATCCCAAATTGTGTTTCTTAACAGTAGTTTTGTTTTGCAAATAAAAGCTGGCACATGAGTATTATTTCCAGAAGTCTAAAATCCATCAATATTTATAAAAGCACTCTGAAATCTATACTGGGAAAAGCAAAGTATTTTTTAGTGGTGTATAAATATTTTTATAGCTATAAATATACCTGTACTCTCAAAAATGCTTTCAAGTCCATTTATTTTTGAATTCTTCAATTCTTATTGCAATTAAGAACTGGACCAGAGAGACAGTGGGGAAGACAAGGTTGGCATACGGAGGCTTGGGGGATGCTACTCCTTTGCATACATCATGAGCAGTACAAAAGTCTGCATTTCCAGAGAGATACAGTTAATGGTCCTAGACTGACCACTTTTGTTCAAGAAACAAGAAAACATGCTGTAAAAAGCAGTAAAACCAGAAAGCAGATGTACTGCTGCTCTGCCGTTCTCTGGCTCTTTTCAGACCCCGTATACAGCCACAAACCTGATCCTGTCTAGGATTTGCTGCTTGCCTTGGGTGAGCAAGGCAACCTTCCACCCGATTCCATGCTGGCAGCATCACCCAGTCAAACAAGGCTGGCTCCCAGGGCCAGGGCTCCAAGCAGAGCTGCCAGCTCACAGCAAGGCTCTTTGCCCTCCCAGTCCACTCATACCTGAAAATTTATCAGCTTTTCAGGGGCACCCACTAACCCAGCAGCCCAACTCAATAAAGTCCCCAGGACTGGCTTTCTCTGGGCAGCAGCTCCACCAGCTAATGGAGTTCAGGGTCAGCAATGGGCAGCCTCAGTGTTTCCTGGTTGCTGCCTCCCTGTGGAGGCTGTGCATGGCAAGAAAGGCCACTGCAAAACAATGGGAAGGGAAAAAGAAGGATTGGGGATGGTCTGGAAAGCAGGCTGGTGTATGAGGGAGACGGAGTGGCTGTTGGCAGGATGGGATGAGCTGGCACAGTTGAAATCCCAGCTAGGGGACCCAGTTAGCTAGGGTAGGAGTAGGAAAATAACTCCAGTTCTCCAGGATGTTTTAGATTACTGCTGCATGGACACATGTAAGTTTTGTCTTATTTACATGTAAGTGCAAGTGCCTGAAAAAAAAGCTGTGTGCCCAGGGAACCAACTTAGGCTAGTAGCATCATGGAAAGGTAGCTGGACCCAGCAGAGGTTAAGCCCCAAGCCACAACACAGGGAGAAGCAAGAACCAAAGACCTCTCTATGCTGCGTTCCTGGCTGCTCTTCTATACAAATGCTGCCAAACACCCTGCTGACGCACCCAGATACAGCAGCATGTTGAAATGCCATAAGAAAAGAGGGGGATGGGGGAAAAGAGTATATGGCTACTTTTGATACTAATCCATGTCATCCAGGACTACTGCTCGTATATCTAAGAACAGAGACAGCTACAAGAACCAGCATTCAAATGAAAGAGAAATAGCCAAAATTCTGTTTTCTATAACAGTTCCCTTCCAAAAACGCAATTCAGGGAACTTTAATATTCTCTTTGGGGGAATTTTGAGCAGCACCACAAAAAAAAAATCCTTCTTTTATTTTCTGGAAATATTGTTGTCTTCATAATGCAAAATGTTCTAAGTTTATGACAAAAACCCGTGTCCTTTATAAATATCCATATTACTCCCTGCCCACAAATGTATTCATATCTACATATCAATATAATGTAACTGCACATCACTGCAACATTATCAGGTTCCTGCATGAGGGCTATCTCACAATTACCCTTGTTAACACTTACTTTGAAATTATAAGGCTAAGTTGCTTCAGGTTTTAACGGGAAAGGCAATGTTGCAATGCCTGCCTTTGGCATCCTACTTTGACTAATCCAACCTTACAATGTTCCTAGTTTCCAACAAAAAGGCTTCATATAATTACGTGCAGGAGGTCTGGGGGAAAGGTGAGTGATGTGGAACAAAGACTACATTTTGAGGAGCTTTGAAAGCTAGTGCAGCTTACCAAGATCAATGACATGTCATCCCAGAGGAGCACTGAAAAAAGCCTTTGTAGTTCTGCTCCCCTTCTGTGTTCTGTATTTCTAAGCAGGCAGTCTGCAGACATTGTGCATGTGCGTGCAGCCAACACACAGTGTGTGTGCATTTAAACACAGACAGCATCCATGTAACACAATGTTAGAGATCACAGGCAAATAAAGTACTGTGCAAAGCCAGCTGAACAAAGAAATTAATATTTAAATTAGAAGTTAGCACAGAGAGAAAGAGTTGAGACAGGAGATGAAGAAATTGTTCCTATGATCTAATCAATAAAATGTCCATCTAGGAGATGGTAAAATGGAGACGGAGGTAACGGAGAGCAGCGTGTTTTCATTTTGACTAATGCATCTCAAACATAAACCAGTGGGAAATACTGTATATATCAGATTTAAAAAAACAGTCCCAAGAACAACAAAAAGTCTAGCTGAAAATAATACATCTGAATGAGGTTTAAATTGGCTTTCAAGGAACAGCCTGATGCATGCAACATCAGCCTCTCAATACAGAGCTTAATACAAGAGGCAGTACAGAAACCTACTGAGTGGAAAAGATTTTTCTGAGTTGCTGTATTTATAAAAGATAAATTCCATTACAAGAAAAGGTTCAAGATAAGGAGAGAAAAAAAAAAGCCAGGAGAGAAGCTTTTCCTC
Source organism: Coracopsis vasa (assembly GCA_026283785.1). Classification (NCBI taxonomy): domain Eukaryota; kingdom Metazoa; phylum Chordata; class Aves; order Psittaciformes; family Psittacidae; genus Coracopsis; species Coracopsis vasa. The sequence goes on along the minus strand of JANHGB010045250.1, from coordinate 40,587 downwards.
CTACAAGTGAGGGGCAGTGAAGTTTTTAGGACTCAGCTTGGTATTTCAATAAATAATTATGTTTTTCCAACTGAACAACCAGCTAGACACGGCAAACTGTAATTAACACCAAGAAGCATAATATCATTTGGCATGCTTACACCTTGTTTCTGAACAGGAGGCTGCAAGAACCCCTTAAAAGCTATTCAAAGAAACTTATAATTATGTGCTAGTGTGATTAGGCTCTTCTAATAATGTCATGCCTATTGAGTGCACTCTATTGAAAAGCCTACATAAAAAATACACAGTTCCACTGATCTGTACGCTTATGTCAGAAGCCCTCATTTGGAGAGCTGGGAAATGAAAGAAACATTACTATGGAGATTAAGAAATTTGGATTAGCACTATGAAATAATATTATGATTGAATAATATTAGCACCAACTATTAATAAATATGCCAGCATTTCCCATTAGAAGGCACCATATGCAGCTGCTTATAGTTATGCCAAAATTTTTAAGCTGTGGGTGTGAATCTCATGTTAAAAAGTTCTTCGAATACTTTAAGGCTTTGGTGACCTGGAGTAGAGCTTTGACTACGGGCAACAAAGTGGGTAACAAATACACACTTTTGACTGTGCATGAAGGGTCAAAACAGCATTAGTAAGGTCATAGAGCAAACTGATTATGCATGCAGCCATAGAGGTGCTAAATATTTTTATTATTACAAATACCCATTATAGGAGAAACTCTCTTTGCTGCTTCTTTATTGCAGGAAACAAAGATATCATCTACAACTTCATGTAAAATAAGCCTCTTGGTCCAGCTGCATTAGTAACTAGCTTTTGTTCATTTTAATTTAGGAGGACTGAAAGGTATAGCAAGAAATGAAGATGCCTGCTACCTTAGGCCAATTAATCCATGTACTTGAAAATGTATTCTCAAGAGTTAAACACAGTGGTGTGATTCCTGGCGATCCATCAGTATGTATAGGCACGTAGCTCATAGAAGGTGAACAGCATCTGGCAAGCTGTTCTTCCAAGCAAGAAACCTTTGCAGGTGCTGAAATCTGTAATGATCTAGTACAAATGTATGTCAGCTGCTGTTTGAATGCTTGGGTTACTGAGCAATTTTTGCAGCTAATCACGTTTTCTCACACAGCCTGGATGAGTTTTCAGAACGTGGGACAAATCAGACAAAAGAGCCTCCTTTGTGCCATTCAGCCTCCCTTCTCCTCTCAAACAACTCTGCACCTCATCTCATGATCACTCACCTCCAGATGTACCCATCATTATTATTTCTGGAGTCAAAGTAGAATTTACCACCCCCATTTGGAAAACACCCTCAGGGCTGTAAAAACCGTCAGACAAAGTAGGGAGAGATATATAATGATGTACCAAATAGAAAATAAATTAATGTCTGTAAAGCAAGCCATTACCATTCTCTTCATCTCCTTGGAGACCTGGTGAGGTCCAAGGTGGTTATAAAAGGGCCGGTCAACACCCCAGTGTGGCGGGTTGTGGCTGATGGAATTAGCGCGTTGACGGTTCATCTTGGCTATCGTGGCTTTCTCGTCTTTCTGAAATACAAACAAGAGAGAAATGCAGAATAAATTTGGAAGTGTTTACATGGCAGTCATTCTCCAACCATCTCTCACCTCTGATCTCTCACTCCAGAAGTTGGCTCTGTGCCTTGAACTTTTTATGAAGTGGCTGATGATCAGAAGCAGTCCCTATCAACCACTTCTTTTTCTTCCAGTTTTTTAGAACACTTGCCCCTGAGTGGTGCCCACCATTTTACTTCATTGCTTGTTCTGAATAACTACCATAAGCTGTGCAAACACAAGGAGCATTCCAAAATGGAGACATCTGTTTTCTTTTTTAGTAAACTGGATCAAACTGAATAATTTCAGATAGGAAACAGCAGTTCCAAGCTGAGGTACTAACTAGAGGGTCCTCAAAAAAACAACCCAGCAGGCTGGTGTGTCTGCAAGAGAAACGTTGCACAGAGCGATCTGGTTGAAGAACAGGAGCCTTGGAGCTCCTTGAAGCTACGGAAATGAAGGAAACCCTTCCCTGTGAGTACAGGCAAATGATTTTTAACACTTGCAAGAGCACCTTCCCAGGCATGCTAAGGAAAGCATGTAAAACTTGCAAACAACTTAACTATGTATTTGTTAAGGGTAGTGGTGTTGCAGAGTGTGACAAAATGGTCTCCTGTACCCTAACACTAGCTGCAGATTTTCATTGCCACTAACTTTCCTGAAGTTTGGACAAAGTCTTTGGCTTTGTTATTAGAGCTGGTTTTGAATCTTGGATGTAACTGGAGCTTACTGCAAAGTTTGCACAGGATCTGCTGGAAAGATTCAATTCAAACTCAATACCAGTTACAAGAACACAGAAATGCAGCATGTAACTAGGTTAAACAACAGGCTGGTTAGTGCCTTATTTTGAATATATTCTCTAGCTAAAAAGACAGGCAGGTTTCCATGTGGAATGTGTTCTAAGGGAAGACAGGAGTTTATTGCACAAGATCAAACCCTTTAAAATCTTCTTCAGCAAGGACTGCAGTGGAGACATGCTCAATGAGGACTGTGAGATTTATCTGCACTGACTGGGAAGGCAGAAGGGTGGCAATTATTACATCCTTGCTTAGAAGAGAAACTCTGGCGAGGCTGGAAATTCAGACAGTAGGAATAGCTGCAACTTAGCTGTTTATTACTTGAGATTAATTTTTTTCAAAAAAATTGCTGCTTACAGGAGATAACTAAAAAAAACAGATGTAAGAGTTAATTTTGTATTTCAGAAAGTATTCAGAGAACTGAATAATTTAAAAAGAAAGCACCAGTTGTTCTAAACTCCAGAACTTTGGTTCAAATCTTTTATGACTATACAGGTAGGTCCGCATCTTTTATTGCCTGGAGTTTGTTTTCCCTACCTATTTATTTTGATTCCCCACTATTCTCTGTAAGTTGTGCCTGTCAGGGGTTTGCACAATAACTGGTGTTATTTCCATGGTAACCAGAGAGTTAAATGTCAAGTGCAATGCTGCCTTAAATGATTTTTTTAAAAAAATTTTTAAAAAGCTTGCTAAGATTCAGTGCTGGGAAAGCTGCCTGATTGACAAGCATGGGAAATCATCATCTCTTGTCTTGCAAAAAAGAGACAGCTATGATGACAACATTTCCCATGAGAGCAAGAGCTTACCATGCAGGCACCAAATATTGCTGGGAATGTAATGCTGCAGGCTCCATGGCCGCCTTTTGGGGACACTTGCAGTGCCACTTGCAACAGAAGCCCTGTGCTGAAGACCTGTCTAGCCCTGCGACAGTAAGTAGCAGTGGTCACCATAGCTCTGGGCTGCCAGCAAAGATCTTTCTCCACTCCACTGGTATGACAACTGTAGGATCTCAAGGAAACTCAGTGGGAGCAAACCTAAGGGAGCTGTCAGCTCCCCAGGATGTTTGCTGGGGAGAACAGTGTGTGCTCCCACATTGCACTCCTCCAGGGCAGTAAGTGCCTCCCACATTGCCTCTTTCCTGCACTGAACCCACCGCCTTTCATCTGCAAGAGCTGAAAACTCTGCAACTTGGCACCAGTTGAATTTCACATGAGCAATCATGACAGAGCCCCTGGATAACCTCCAGGGGAGCTGCGTTTTAAATGTTTCTAAAAATACGCCAACGCGATGTAACGCTGATGTCCAGATTTGAGTTGGTTTGAGGTTTTGTTTTTTAAGTCACTGCTCGTACAGTCTCTGCCATCACTTGTGGAAATTTCTTGTGTTTTGGGGGATTTTTTTTCAGTTATGCAATCTTTTTCATAGTTATGCTTCTTTCTTCTATGATGTGATGCCAGAAAACTGGTAGGAAATACAGTTTCATCATCTCCAAGGAAATATATATTGTTTTCAGTAATAGAAGTGACACTGTCAATTCGTTTTATTACAACTTAGTGAAGGGTTTTCAATCTAAGCAAAAAAAACCCCAGATGTTGAAGCTAGTCTAGGGACCTATAAAGCAAAGCTGTTTGGTTACATTACAAATGCCTTTAACATTAACAGATGGCAAAAGATACATAGAACAGGTTTCCCCCTATGAGTTAGTAAATTTGGTTAGAATTTGAGAAAAGCCTTAATACCCAAAATCCAAGCAGACGTACTAACCCCTTTTGGCCAGTGAGTGATTCTTTTACCTGCTGTTAGTGCTGGTGACTCTGAAGCATCACTTCATTAATTTCAAGGGAAGAAAAGACCTCATACATGTTTACTGACACATTTGGGTTGAGGTAAGGGTGGGACAAATGGGTAAATAAGTACATACTTCTGAGATAATTTCTAACCATGAGGTCAGGCACCATAAATTTTCATGGCTACATGAATTCTGGCAGTATTTCCCCCCACTCCCTGTAGAACTTTTCCACTGGATTGTGAACAATGTTTCCGATTAGATTAAAACACATATACACAAAGCATAGTGGATTTTTGGTTTCCCACATTGAATACTGTGCTACTGTATTATCTTGAACAATAGGGCTTTGTTGTTAACATCAATACTTATTCAAAAACATTGTTTTAAACCTGATACTTTAAAAAGTTGAGCTAATTTATTTTCTGAAAAATCATGTGTTCAGTAGGTAATAATAATAACAAACCCTAAAAATGAAGAATTAGAATGATCACAGCTCCTCTGTGGAAATTTATGAGCATCCCTCCTCTGTTTCTTCTTGACTAAATGACAACATGAAGAAAACTTGCACACAGGGCTACCTAAGGCATAACAAAACTGGAAAGAAGACCGAAGAAAAGCAGATGATAGTACCTTTCAGCCCTACTCATTACAGGTACTACCAACAACAGGAGCAGGTGCAAAAGGTTCTGACAGCACTGAGATTTTCAGATTTAAAGTGGTTAAACTCCAGAAAGCTGTTGTGGGAACTTTTCAAGTCTGAACTCACAAAGAGACTGTAAATCATCTTATTCCCAGGGGTTTAATAAAACACAATAGTGTTCCCACCACCAGTTCCCACACACTGAGCTAAAGTAATGCTACAGCAAAACTGCAGAAATTGCTGGGGTTTTCTTATACTTATCAATTGTATCAAGAATGCCTGGTTAGTATGCAATAGAATTTTCCAACATATTGATCACTATCAGTGCAAGAAAGCAGGGAAATCTAGCATGGATCAGCCATTACAGATTTAGCTACATATTATTCTTTAAATAGTCTTCAAGTCCTATTGACATGTGAATAATGTTTCTTGCAGTGTTACTTGCTCCAAACCATTGCCTTCATAAATCTACAGTAGTGGAACCCTACTGAGCTGTTATTAAATTTGTTAAATTGAGGAATTGTCACATCAGACTGATTGTGTTTTAGGGTGATCACATGCACAACATTTAAAGGACCATTTTGTTTCTTCAGCTGGATGGAGTTCCAGGACACTATTTAGAAAAGAATGAGAATTGTTTTTCTAGGAGTTACAGCCAATGTTTTATTGAGCTGTTTTAAGACCACTATCAACAATCCTTCCTGAAACACTTGTGTACCTGCTATTGTTAAAAGAAACACCCATGTTTATTGCAATTGAAAGACATTAGAAAAAAATACTAACATTTTTTCAGTTTGCCAACTTCGTGCACTCTGCACTGTGTTCAGTCAGCACTATTGCTCATCTGTTAACAGTCACATTTAATTTCTACTTGTGTTCAAAGCAAAGCATTTCCCCACACTTCTGACAATATTGAGGACATTAAAATTAGCTGTAAACCTAATTCCTATAGGCTTATAGACATTTAGGTCTGTTTCCCACCCTTGCAAACACATACTTTTCTACCCTTCTCAGAGTGAGGCTTTTACCAATGATTAGAATGGTCAGAATAGTAGCTGTGATGGTTCTGCAAATTAGTACAGCACCCGATCTCAAAGAAGAGCAAAAAGTTGCCAACAGCCACCAAATGATATGCTCATGTACAAACTCCAGAAACCTGGGCAGCACAAGAACTGGGTCTACTGGATACTACAAGAATTAAATTGAGTACTGTAAAAATAGCAGGGATGTGATAGGACAGCAGTAATGACTGGGACAGATGTTTTGAATAAAATGCAGGAGGACAGATATAAAAGCTGTGGAGGTGGAGGTACAGGGCTGTGTACAGACTGCAGGGTAAACTTAAAAAAATGTATAACAAGAATAAAACTCAACACTGTAGAAGGACAGAGACATTGTACTGAGTAATGCTGGGTAGTTCACTACAATGCTTCAGAGTTAAATTTGAGAATCAGTAAAGATTTGGGTAATAGTATTAGTAATTCTAGCTAATAATTCACTGTTTATCTGGAAATACAGACTTTCAGTTAATGAATGAAGATGCAAAACCACTAATGGAGGAAAGGCAAAGATCTCCTCAGAGAATTCCTGTATTTCACAGAATCATTAGGGTCGGAAGGGGTCTCCGGAGATCATCCAGTCCAACCCTCCAGCCAAGGCAGGGCCACCTAAAGGAGGTTACACAGAAAGATGTCCAGGTGGGTTTTGAATGTCTCCAGAGAGGGAGACTCCACAACCCCCCTGGCCGCCTGTTCCAGTGCTCTGCCACCCTCAATGTAAAGAAGTTCTTCCTCATGTTAGAGTGAAACTTCTTGTGTTTCAGTTTATGGCATTGCTCCCTGTCCTGTCACTGGGCACCACTGAAAAGAGTATGGCACCATCCTCCTGGCACCTGCCTTTGAGATATTTGTATGCACTAATGAGATCCCCTCTCAGTCACCTCTTCTCTAGACTAATATAGATTCTTTTCTGTAGACTAATATAGATTAATTTCTTTCATGCTAAGGTATTAAGTCCATTAGAAACAAATGAATGAGGAATATAGCCAATGAGCACAGAAATCACCCAGTGTAAATCACCCTGTATCATACAGGAATAATAAAACCTTAAAAACCTACATTACTCTAGGGTGAACTAGAAGGAATAAGTGAAAGAACAGATTACTTCCCTTCAGATAATCACTGCTGCCACAGCAGAGGCAAAAGGAAAGAGAGATCATAAGCATAGGTTTATAAACGGAAAAAATGACTAAGCTGGAAGCAAAAATGAATTGTGATGTGCTGAAGTCAGAAGGACAACCTCCAACCCACATCAGTGCAAAACTGCCAACTGCGATTTCAGTTCTGGTAACAGATACTTTTAATAACTATTTAGTCAGGGATCATGACAGAACTTGTAGAGCAGCAAATGCTGGGCTTGGATTAAGAGCCTTAACAGCATCCAAATTATTCTAAGCAAAAAAAATACAGTAGCCCTCACTGTAGCTTGTCTTTTTCCCATAGACCATTTGACAGACTACTGTGCTGGAGATTAATGTCTAAAACAGATGAGGAATATGAAGCTGGGCAAAGAGCTGGTTTCCAGCAAAATGGCAAGATATGGTTTTGAAAGAAGAGGTATTAGGCTGGATGACAGTTATTAGTGGAGTTACTCAATGATTAGTCTTGGGGTTGATTTTATTTTATTTTTTTCTTACCACAACTGGCACCAAGTGCAGCAATGACAGACTTTGCTAATGAGAGAAGCAGAGGTAGTATTTGATAGGTAATTAAAAAACGAGCATTAGCACCCAACATTTGAGGACTAACATAGTAGTAATGGGACCTGAGACATTCAAGTGTACAAAATGCATGATCATCCACTTAGAGATTAAAATCAGAAACATCACTTCATTATCAGGAATCACATTTGTTCATCACAGAATAAATATCAAACATCAAGATAATGCAACTGTGCCAAAAGTAAATGTTTCCTTTGGTGATCACAAAAATTAAAAGCTTGCTGTAAGAGCTTGTGTTCATCTTTTCTTCATTGTGAGAAGACATTAGAAGAGTTTGTCTTAGGAGAAAAAAGGTTGAGAGGGAGAGAGGATACAATTGCTGACAGCAGACACCAAACATCCAGCGCAACCAGGCACCAGGGCAACCAAGTTTTAGAGCAGCTCACGCTTAGCTCTAATGGGAGCAAACAAACCACAGCAAGAGATTCAACAGACCTTTATGGTGAAGCATGCTAATTTTATGGCAAGGATTACTTCATATATGCATATATACTTACATATGTATGTATACATAAGTATATATGTGTGTATACATATATATACACACATCCGCATTACAATGAAATGCATGGCACCCTTTGTATCTCACAGAGTTTAAACTGGTTCGTATTTTAATTATCAAAAGCCTGGCTTAAGGAATTGAAAGCAAACACAAGGAAAAACAAACTTGGAACTTTGGATCTATGCTTTAAAAAAAAACTATGAAAACTTTTATCTAGGGGAACACAAAACTGTGATAATAAAATCACTCCTGTACTGCTCTGTGGGGTATCTGAGCACTGCCTTCTTCACAAGCAAGTGCTCACCCACAAGAGCAGCAGCATCACAGGACAGAGTAAACAGAAAGGTGAAAGTGGATTTGGAGGTAAAGATGAGGAGAGAGAAACCTAAACAGACTGTATTTTAAAACCTCACAGTTTACTCCCTTTCAATAGAAAGCAAATCTTCTGTGTGCCAGATTGATAGAAAACTGAACTACATTTTCAGCTCTAGTGAAGTTATTTAAAGGCTGACTGATCAGAATATAGCTTTTTTCCCCCTAAAACTCAACTAAATATATTCCAGTTAACAGCATCCTTAAGAAAGAAAAAAACCTATTTTCAAGGGAGAGCAAGTCGGAGTTCCTGGAACAAAACTACTATATAAATATTCCTCCCATTTACTCTGTGCCAAAGAAATGGCATGAATACATTGAAAAAGTCAAATAAACAAAAAAAGACAGGAAATTCAAAGTTATAGCTGCCCATGGCAAGAGTAAGCAGAAAGGGCATGGAACAGATGCCGTCACACTTCATGCATTCATCATAACTCCTGGTATTGTTTGATTTTGATGGCTATGGGACTAATGGACCAGGTATTCAGATAATTCATGTCTGCCTGTGTGAACAACGGAATAGCTCAGGCAAACAGCTACTTGGATCAACTATGCCTCTGCTCTCGGGTCAGTGCAAATCCTGTGCCTTGTGTGAGGATAGCAGGAACCCAGACACGACTCACAGGAACCCATTACTAAGTTAGGTGAACATTTTATGGCCTTTACTGGAACAGACTGAAGTGAAAACCTGACTAAATACCTCACAAGAAGTAATTAAAAACAAGCAGAAATGTAAGGAAAAAGTGAAGTGCTAGAACTTTGCCTATCATCAGGCAAAATACTCAAGATTGACTGAGCTGACTATGGGAGAAAGCTTTTCTCACTTCTGATCTTCATATTAAATGAAAATGATTTTTTAAAGAGGGACAGAACTTTACTCACAAAGGAAGAGAAAATGGCTGTGGGAGCAAGTAACTTACAGCAGTATGGGCAAAGCAGGAGCCCCTCAACTCTAAACACTAATACCCTTGACTTTGGCTAGCAGTTTCTTTATGTTTCAATTTAGCACAATAGTTACATAGAGCCTGTGCATGTCCCAGTTGTTAGCTACTCTGGGATGCAGCATGTTAGAGCAGCATTATAGTAGTGCCTAGAGACTTCGGCTAAGAGCTACACTGAGTAACAGAGCTGCAATAAATACATATAAAGCAGTGAAAGAATGAGGAGGAAAAACCCATTTTAGTTTACCATGGAAAATGAAAGAACAGAGATGAAAGTTCCTCAAAAATCTGTGTCTAGAATGGAATCCACATCTCTCCTGAGTCTATGACCAGTCTCCTACTCAAAAGACAGGCTTGTGCTCAAAAGTGAAATCAAGTCCCAAGTGCTCTGTGGCTCTGTTTTTGAGTTTTTGTCTAAACTGGCAAGGATCAGAACCCTGATCTTAGTTTTTCTTCTTCGCTCCAGTGAACTCTTCAGCTCTCCATGCATACAGCTTGGTGAATGCATGATTTAAGAAGTCAGTGTAGCTTCTCTACCCCAGGAGATTGGGCCTGGCCATGAGAGTATTTTGGTTTATGTTCTTAAATCTTCCCAGCAAAAAAGTGGTTTAGGTATAAACATCAGCTGGCCCACTGACAGGCAGTGATGCTTAGGAAACAATAAACTTGCACTGCAAGCTCTAATCCTCTTTTGAAGATTGACAATTGGTAATGAGATTTATCTCATGAGCAGATAGAAACCAAAACATCATCTTCTCTCTTTAGCAAATGATACAGGATTTTCTTAGAGATTTTTTACATAATATCCATTAAGGAGATTCAAGGCATCCATTCTCTCAGGAAATGAGGTAACACTCATCTGTATAGGTGTTAGTGTTATTTAAATCAACCATGCTACTGGAACACGTCACTAACACTAATTCATTTTATCTCATGGTAGTCATATTTACAGCTGTGGGAAGGTTTAGTTGGTCTTAGACTTAGAAATGAATTTCAATTAGATTTGAAATCGTTTTCAATTCAGGACATTCTTCATATGCTTGCCCATAGCAAAGTAGTGTCTATAGTACAGAAATTACTTAGAGAACTATTATTGGCTAGACTCAACTAGATGACCAAAAAGATAGTTTTCTAATATTACAGTCTATCATTATTTAAGAGAATACAAACTAGTGATAATGCCAACATATTTTATGTTATTGGCAGTATCACAGAAAGAAGATATATTGGCTGAAGTCCACTTGAGTTTGATTGACTCAAGCTCAAGTCAATAATGCCCTAATAGCCTTATTTTGTGCAGCCTGACCTGTGTCATAGCAGTAAGTATGATCTCATCCCACTGACACATCCATCATTACAGTGGGCCAGATTTTCCCATCTTCAGAAACAGAGGCTGAAAAGTAATGATAAGAACTGCTCTAATCTTTATGGTCATGGCAATAACGGTGAGCAGGTGGACAAAAACACCTCTGACTGTAATCTAACAGAAATCTTTGTGGCTTTAATCTGTTACTTTAAGAACTTGTACAAGTATCAAATTTAATTGAAAAAATGCACATTTATATTAAAAACATTCTTCAAAATGTTTTGAAAACTCACGACAGTTTCTTTGATAAAATTAGAAAGTACTTGTTGCAGAAACCTTATGCAGAAGGTGTCTACACTCCCTTCTATGCAATCAAAAGTTCAGGAAGAGGAGAGAGAAACAGGAATTTTTGTCATGCAGTCAACCTACTCATCTAAAAAGGCTGGTGTTCACTCTGCTTTGGTAAGTTGAAGACTATCTAGGTATTAAAAGTATCTAAAACTGCATTAGTCTGTTTGGTCTTACCCGTTTCTGGCTGCACCGTACAATCAAGAAGGTCTCAATACTGTGCTCTTTGAGATAAGCGTTGCGTTCTCCTCCAAAGCCCAGCTCCACCTCATAGTCTCCATTGAGATAGTTCAGGGTTGCTTTTGTTATGTGGATGCGCCTTGAATGAGACAAAAGACAAGCCAGTTTTGTAGGCTCTGAAAAGTTATCACCTAAAAAGTCAGTTCCTGTCAGTGACAGGTTCAATGTACTGGAACAAACAAGCAATAAATCCCCATTTATTTAGCCATGTCACTTCTCCTACAAATGTAGTATGGAAGTTTCGTTTATTTCAAAGGAAGCAGGCCAGGAGCTATCTTCTTAGAGAGAGGTGTTCACATTAAGCCTCTTACACATAGATTTATAAGCACCTCCTTGGATATAAAGCACTCATTCTTTTATTCATTTTGCTCTAACATACAGCAGATAGATACATATTTTTGGCAAAGACAGGTCCTTCACAAGGACTTGTCAACTCAGCGGACACATGTATATACTGAAGCATTTATCTTTTTTGTTGTATCACATTAATCACTGTGGCACAAGAGTACCTTGTAGAGGTATCCCATCAAGTACCACAGTTTTATGCTTTTTTCCAAAGCACAGAAAAGATGGAAAGGCGCATAGAAAAATTATCTCACAGAGTCAACTTGGCAGCAACTCAGATGGTCCATACAGTGGTGAAACAAGGACCAATTCTGCTCCCTTACAGGAATGATTCAAACCAAAAAGCTGGCCTGAAACAACACTTCAGACAATACATATTCATACATATGGATATTCATACAATATCCATAGATAGCTGGGATGCTGTCCAGCAAACACTGTTAACATACGGTCACACCTCTTTGTAACCATGACCAGCTCTGCTAGTGTCTGCACAGAACTGCTGGTTTCTGTTGCATCTATCAACTTTGTTTCCCAGAGAAGGAATTCAGTTCTTACCACAGAAGAATATACCCATCTTGGAATTTTGTAGACTTTCTGTAACCAGTGACATGTACACATGGAACAGAATAACCTTGGTAACATTTGTACATGCTTAAAACACTACATCCTCAGTTCATTTTACAACAGACTTTCTGAACCTCTGTCTTCCATTTCACCTTCTCACTGTGACATGTCAGACACAAAACAACACATGGATTAACAAGAAAGCTTTGATGAAGCAACTTACCCAGCTTTGCCCCCTGCTTCCATGTGGTTGGCTAGTGTAACGTCGTTGGACCACACATCAAACTGCCACTTCCTAAGGCCCAAGACCCCACAATGAACTCTCCCGCTGTGGATTCCAACCCTCATGTTAACATTTACTCCTGTCACTTCCCGGACTAGTCTGAAAAGAAATATGTGAAAAAAGGATATCCCTAAGAACCATGGCTGTAGTCGGTGGCACAAACTTGCATCCAGAACACCAAAATCCATAATAATCCATAAATTATTCACGCATACACATGGTGCTGCTCATCCACATCAAGAGGATAACCAAACAAAACCAGACCAGGTGTACTACTCTTGGTTGGCCTGGCTGGTCAAGAAGAGATCCAATTAGAAAGGGGAGCCCTTGGAGTTACTCCATGTACTCTGAACTCACAGCCAAGTTAACTTATGAAAAAAAAATCTTTCAGACAGCACAGGGAATAAAGTGCTGGCCTCTGATTTCCATACCAAAGCTGGACATAACCTGCCAGCATTTAGCCTCATTAGGAGGTGCATGTTGCAAAGCAAAAAAGGAAATTATTTCAGAGGTCTTAATTTATCTGTATGGCACCAAGCATCAGCTCTTCCATGAATGAAATATGATATGTATGTGAAATGCCCCACTGCAGCTGGAAAGCTTGAATAGGGCTTACAGCTGCAGTCAGAGCAGCAAAACCAGAGAACCACATCTATTAGAGTCACTCCAAACAGGCAGCTACAAATACTCCCAGCTCTGATTTTAATGAGGTTTTGGATGCTCTGCTTACTCCCCAAATGACTGCTGAAATACTTTGTGGGTTTTGCCCTTTTAGGGCAAAAGTTAACTTCAAGAGCTGTTCACATGAAAAATATATTTAGGAATGTGGGTAGGGGAAAGCCTTGATGAGGCTATTAGAACAACTCTGCTTCTCATTACTGCTCATCACATCATTCCCAGAATGTTCATGTTTCACAGGCAAATTCACCTACATCACATAGCACAGTCCTTTCCTTTATTAGTTCCTTGCAGTATGAAGTTGTACTTTATACCTATCAGATTTCAATCTCTTTGGTTTTCAGGTTCATCTGGTCCTTTCTAGGTAACATCTTGTGGATGGGTGAGTCCTCCCAACTTCCTGACATGAATGCAGATCTAATATTTATCCTTTAATTATTAATGAAAAAGAAAGATTAAGGATAGACCAATTCTGGACTCTAGTTCAGTCTTTACTGTGTAATAGGCCCTTTAAAAGAGTGTTCAAGATGACTCTCTCTGAAACAGCTCTTGCTGTTACAGTTCTTACAGTTCTTTTTTCCTTACAATTCCTACCTTACATTTTATTACCTACTCACTGAAATGACATTCATCATTTTTATTAACAAGCAGCAGATTCTCTACCAGGGAAGGGAAGCTGCATATGAGTAAGATGCCACAGGCTTACAAACTGAGAGAGCTCTAATCACAACACTTAGGAAAGTAATAAGAACTGGGGTAATAAAAATGCAGCTGCAGCCATAAGCCTTGCAAGGGCAACAGCAGCTGCAATGTGGGTATAACACTGGGGAGGAAGGAAAAACATGTTGCATGAGTGCTATAAACCCTACTGCATCCTCTGCCAAGCCACTGACAAGTTAGTGACACAAGACCAGGAAACTTCTCCCAGCAGAGCTGTTGATGAGAAGGTGACTTCCCTTAGACTTTGCAGCAAACAAATGAGTTTGGTTATCCTTTATAAACAAATGAAATATCCCTTGTTACCTTCCTTTTTTTTTTTTTTTCAGTTCGTTTATACCAGCAGTACAGTGAATATAATTCTGTCTTTCTGATCTGGGGTAACACTCCCTGCTGTTATTGTACAGAGATGAAATCAGCCTGCAGGGAGGACCCAGTGTTGGTGAAGCCTGCAATCAAATGTTCAGTAGCTATTGGTTACCTTAACTATGAAACCTCTTATCTTGATCCTTACGGGGGGGGGGGGGGGGGGTGAAGGTAGGGGGGAA
>JANHGB010045250.1:11023-26055 GCA_026283785.1 Coracopsis vasa | reverse complement strand
CCCCCCCCCCCCCCCCCCCCCCCCCCCCCCCCCCCCCCCCCCCCCCCCCCCCCCCCCCCCCCCCCCCCCCCCCCGCAGAGGTAGTGAGAACAGTCACCTTCCAGACATTACGAGATAAGATTGTCACATGCATTCATCATTCATCAAGTGGGAAACAAGTTTTAAAGGCTGCTGAAGAGCTATTTGTAAACAAACACTGAGCACACTTCAACTCCATGTTAATTTCAAGGAAAGGTGGGTTGCAGTTAATCAATGAAGTCTAGACATCCTGGTGTTACTCAGCCTTGTGGGGGATTACAGAGCAATGTGTCAAGGTCTCCAGGTTTCATCAGGCCAACTACCGCAGAAAGTGGAACTTTTCTGGGCAACGTACACAGTACATTTTTTGTAGGGCTGGTGGCTAAGATTTGCTGCTTCATGTGTTTGACAAGATACCTTCTCACCTGCCACTTAATAGCATCCTTTCAAGGGCGACTGAAACCAAGTTACTTGAAACTCCTTTTGTTTTGCATTTTGTGTACAACCCCCAAAAGGAGACTGTTGCAATGTAACAGAGTTTAAAACCAGGAAAGTAATGGTAGGAAGTCCTGACAGCGTACACTGTATACAAAGCAAGGGAATGCTGCTCAATGGGGTCTTCTGGGTGAAAACACTAGTTTTCAAACTATCTGTGTTATGAAAATGGGGCTGAAAAGTATGGGTGTATCAACCTCAGCAAATAGGTAGCCCTAGTTTTTATCACGATGAAGTAGAAACTCCATTAAGTTACTGAATGGAAGGAGAGAACTGCATAGAGATCTTCTACTTCTTTGTTGATACCACTGACACTTTAGAAGATGCTTTCACAAAACAAAAAAATAGAAGAGAAGGGAAAAAGAAGCAGAGTCTCTGCACAGCAGGGATGATGTAGATATTAAGGTCAACCCACCCACCATCCAAAACTGACTGAATTTTGTGCTTAAACTTGCCTACTCTCAAGATGACCAAATAATTCTTTCTTCCCTGAATTCTGACAGAATTGGCCTGTGAGAGCTCGTGTTTGATGCAAACAATATTCAATATTGTCCACAATTCCCCAAGTAATATAACTAGATATGAGTCTCGTATTTGCTACTCTGTGAAGACAGGTATAGTCTGGACAAACACAGGATTGCTAACCTGACCTCAGGGGCAGGCAAAGCTTCAGAATAGATTTTAAAAGAAAAAGGTAAAGATGAGGAAGTAAGTGGAAATAAAGGGAAAAGAATCATGGATCTGTCCCAGTCTGTGCCAGACTAACTTTTTGGGTTTATTCAATAATTAATTTAGCTAAAATAAGAAAGCCTTCAACCTGACCTTTTTGGCCTAGCGACACGTGAGAAAGGATGTGGCAGATGTACCACACAAGATTCTGAAACCAGACTAGACAGACCTTAGCAGAGGAATTGTAGGGTGAGTAAAAAGCTGGTTTAAAGACAAATAAGTGAAGAGTGACTGAAATTTAAGGGAGTTATTATTAATCCTCTGATTTCATATTTCTGTAATTCACTGGAATCCTCCTTTGGGAATGAGACTTCCAGTAATTACAATAACCTTTGCCTTTCTTATCAGGAGATTGAGCTCTTATATCCCTGTGGCTGTAATGGACTCAAATGTCTGTCTTTCTGCCATCACACCTTTACTTATTTTGTTTTCTTGTTCCAGCTGTTCTCCCTTTTTTGCTGGCATCAGTTCCCTGGTTTGGCTACCTTGCTACTAATGTAAGGAAGACCTAATGGGAAAGAGAATCAGTCTGCTATTTGTTCCAAAATTCTCCATGGAGAATATGGTACTTACGAGATAGCCTCTATCATATCCATTCCCATTTCAACACAGCAGTGTGCATGGTCAGCTCTTGCTTCTGGCAACCCGGACACACAGTAATAGCAATCACCCAGGATCTTGATACGTAAACAGTGGTTCTCCTAAAAAATAAATAAATTAACAAAATGACAATAGTGAAGGAGAGAGAAGTATTCAGTCTATATTCATGCTTGCAATAGCTTGCCTTTTAGGGCAGTGAATATTTACAGAAACCCAGTGAACCAGCACAGTATGTCATTCTTGCAACAGGGTAAGGAAAAAAAGTCAGGATTATAGTAGAAAACTTACAGCTGCTAGTTTATCAAATCTGGCAAAGAGCTCATTCAGCGTCATGACCAGCTCCTGAGCAGTGCACTGGGAGGCCAGACTTGTGAAACCCTCTATGTCTGCAAAGAGGATGCTTGGGAAAAAAGAGAGAGAGAAAAAAAAAAAGAAGAACGCATCACAAAATTTGTTGCCGATATTTCTGCAAGTTCTGGGGTATGCGGAGGCATGTAGGGGTGTCCCAGACCTAAAGAAGCAAGGAGATCAGCACCCCTAATGCCACCTTATGATACAACCTCTATCACATGTAAAGCCCTGAGTGGCACAACCTCATCCACTCCAAAGATTAGAAAGGGCAAGAAAATCCCACAGTCCTTTCATCCCCCTACCCCTACCCCATGTCCAAAAAATTTATGGAACACTGGGAGCTGGTATAGCTCCCATGATAATGCTATTGGCCATCCTAAACAACAAAGCACTCATACACAATGACTGGATTAGCCCAGCTATAAAATCAACACTTACCCATTTTGTTCACATTCCTCAGCCTCTTGGCTCAATAACATCACCTGTGTCTTAACTCTGCTGCAGAAAACCACACTCCTCTGTCTGCTTCCCCTGCTGTCAAAGTACAGCCACAAAATAAAGCTCCTCTCTAGTAAATATCCTTAACTTGCCTACCTCAGTTTCCATGCACACAGCCCAACTCCATGACTGGCAGCATCCTGCCTGGTACCATGCGCCTGCAATGTTACAAATGCACAAAGCTAGGCACAACAGCACTGAGTGCTACCAGGGCGAAGGCTTGGGTGCAGCAGGGCTGGCTTGCCATACCCTAACACACTCACTGTCCTGGGGAAGACTTACGATCAGCTCCCCTCAGCAAGTCTGCAAGCAGGCATAAGCCAACCTTCTGCCAAACAATGAGTGCAGTCCTTGCCAACGGAGGCAAACCCCTGCTGTTGTAACAGAGATATGGAATCACTCCCATCCATCCAAGATGGACTGGGAAAGCCCTCTGAAGGCAGCGTGGACTGTTTTGAAAGCAGAATTATTTGAATCACAAGTATTAATAATGATTCTTTGATTTCAATTAATCAATTTTAATGTTGTTCTGCAAAGATTATTTTTTTTTTAAACTGGAAAAAGATTCTGTCTCCCTGATAATTAGAACACTGAAAACATTGCTCTGAATTGCACACAGCCATTATGCTGAATTTAAAACTATTCAGTAAAACAAGCACCAGACTATGTCTATGTAGATTTAAGATAAAGTGTATATATGCACATACATTTATATAAATATAAAATTCATAAGCTATACTTGTATATTGGAATGCTTATCAAGTAGTTGATTTCTTCTTTGAAGTTGATTATTGCATCAAGCTGTACTTGAATAGGAAGAGAAATTAGAAGTGTAAATAACAAGCACTTTGGATTAGTTTATTTATTTTTAAATTAAACTCCAACATATTTTAGGCAACTTGCAGAGGCTGTTTCCAGTTGGAATCCCCTTCAATGTCTTCAGACAGAAAGCAAAGACAACAAAAATATTTTCACAAGCATTTTTTTTTGCAAAAATCCTGAAACACATTTCAATTCTGGCATGCTTTTCATATTTTCCTTCTGCATTTCAACTCCAAAAAATCATCAACCAAACATATTGTATTACATGTTTCTTTGTAAGCAAGACAGAAACTAAAATGTGCAAGAAAAAAAGCAACATAGGAATACAGCGATGTCTGAACCAAAATATACTTTCCCACTTTTTAAACACTTGAGAGAATGCACAAAAAATAAATCAAAATTTCACCTATTTACGAATAAAAGTAAACGTCCAAAAGAAATACACTTGAAATCAACTGAAATCTTAAGAGATGTCTGTATTGCTTGCTAAGCAACTGAAGTATGTGTTAACATGTAATGTTCAAATAGGAAATGTCTCCAGTTCTTGTGGCAGTAGCAAAATTCCTGTTGCAAGAATGCTCTTCTTCCAGCATGGGGCAAATTGCAGATTCCTCACAGCCATGTGTTCTAAGAGGAGGAATAAAGAGCAGTTGCTGCTCTGACATCCAGGTAGTAATAGGCATATCTGAAAATACTACACAGGGTTACCCTAAGCTTCCTCCTTATGCCTGAATCAGAAAAATTAGTGTTAGCATAGCGTCCTAATAAACATTCCCATTTCTATCATGCTAGATAAATAGATCATACATTCCTGGAAGTTAAATCATGGCAATATTTTCAACCAGGCAAATGAAATAATCAGCAAAGACCTATGAAGCTATCCTACTCACAGATTTATGCCTTTTCTAATTGAAAATACTTGATTAAAACATTTTCTCAAACTTGTAACCTTCGATGGGTGGCCAGCACATTGCTCTTTGTTCAAATTCAGCAGCTGTCTCCTTCGTCTTGATCCTTTTCTTGCACTTCCAAGGACTGCATGGTTGCAGCTCCTCAGCTCCTCATGTAGCTCTCTGGCAGATTTCTAGATAACTACAATTATAAGCACTACAAAAGGGTTTATTATGAGAATAAAACTTGGAAAGGTTGCATGATGGGAATCTGAAATGCATTGCGCATGAGCCAGTAGCAATACTGGGAAGTTAACATTGATGCCCCTATTAGGAAGCCAACATCTACTACATGAGATGCTCCTTGGAATAAGCATTTTGTTTGAGGAAAGAGGAATGCATGAACCAATTTCAGCAAAGCCAGTTTGATATTTTTTGAGAGTGAAGTCAAGGAAAAAGAAGTTTGGTTTTATCTAAAGCAAAGAAATAAACTGCAAGTATTTTCTTAGATGCTGCAAGTCTCTTCTCACTTTTGAACACAGACATAATACTTGGCAATAAGGGGAAGAGCATCACCTGGCATGCCTTTTCCTCTTGATATGAAAATCTACCTAGAACTGATCACATGTTAAGTCCTTTGCATGACTCAGTTTTTGCACACTTTGTGATGAACATGAAGGTATCTACCTGCATGGTCCATCCCTTCACCTGTCTTCCACGTCAGCTAACCAAGTAATGCATGAACCTCTTGAAGCACCTGAGCATATTCCACTACAGGCTTCAGACAGCTCTGTGACCTCCTTTGAAATCAGATAGCAACACTATTAAACAAGCTATCAGAAGACACTGCCTGGGACACATAGGCTGCAGGGAATGGAAAACCTCATCAGGGTACAGAAAAGACCATGTGGGAGATTGCAGAGGACAGAGCAGTGATTTGGGAACTGAAGACAGAGAGGAGAAAGGACACATGCATAGCGGGAGACTGGAGAAAGAATAGCACATGAATGTCAGAGAAAAGGGCTCTTGCAAACAGGGGCTCAGCCTGAAGCCTCTGTCCTCTGCTCTCAATAGAGAACTCTGAAGGCCACTAAATCATTTTACTCCTCCTGTCTAATCTGTTCCCTCCACACACTCCTGCTGGCACTACAGTTCCAGTAGCAGAGCCAACAACCAGGCTTATTTTTCCCAGCCCTGCTAATGACCCACAAAAGAGAAATGGGGACCTGTGTACATGGTGTTGTGCTTTGCCACTTCTGTTCCTTTTGTTATTAGCCCTAGTAACCCTTAAATTCACCCTTCTCCCTGTAAAATACCCAACACCTCAGAAGCAGCTAGGAAAAACTAGATTTCTCATACAGTAGACATCAGGGAACATCACAAGATCCTCATCTTGTGTTTAGTCAGAGTTTTTCTTTAAAAATAAAGCCCACTATAACTCCTTACACACACAACATGCATACAGTGAGGTTGCAGGAGCAACTCCCAGTCCTGCCTGTGCATCTTTTCTACACTAGGAGCCTTAGAGTTTAAACATACAGCTTCACCACTACCCTTAAGTCCTCACTCCACACTTCAGTCTTTCATGTCAGACTACCCTTAGCAATGAAAAGATTTCATTAAAAGATGATGGTGATAGATGATTGTGAGGGAAGGCACAACTCAAGCCAACTATCTGTCAGTCTTCAGAGGGCAAGGCATTTCCTTGCTGGTGGGAACACAATACCAGTAATAGGCCTTCCTTGAGCCAAAATGTGCAGTGAATGATAGTGGTCAACAAAAGGTCAAATGAAATAATTATTATAGCTATAAAATATCATGAGATAACTAAGGCAGTGGTTTAGAAGTACTGTTAGCTGAAGCTGACTGGAAGGGATTGACCACACAATCTGCAGCCTGGGCATCAGCACCTATTATCAGTCCTGGGTCCCGGTAACTTCATCTGGAAGGCTACTGCTTTATGGAAAAAACAGTTTAGCATGTCATTAAAATGTTGCAATGGCTTCAGAGCTCTTGATATATTTTCCACTCTGTCACTGCCTTCAGATTTACCATCTGATTGGGTTTTGTCCAGCAGTAACCAGGGTATGACCTCAAAAAAGACAAAAAAATCTTTTATTTCTGGGAAAGACAGACAAGAAAAGGAGAGTTATTAATTTTATATGGGTTTTATTATTATTTCTGTTTATTTTTGGTTGAAAAATACCACTGATTGTATTGTACAGTAGAAGTGAATGCTTTCCTAAACTCCTATTTCAACTCCTATTTCCAGCAAGGTCTGGCTCAAGATTTCATATCTGTACAAGGCAAGTTCAGTTTTGTGGCTGTTGCCCTACATGGCTCATGACACTGACAGGGAAGAAAGATGAAAGGGAGCTTGAATAGCTTCCAGATTCTGCCATCCTCCCCTCTGCTTAGAACCAGTCTGATATCTGCCTGCTCTTGCCCAAGCCCCACACAGGGGAGCAGGACAGGTGAATACACAGACTGGAGTATCCCTATGCCACTGGCTCCTGCTGATTCCAAGACCCCAGGACAGATGGGCAGCAGAGGGCATTCTGGGCATGCAGCTCTAGCTGCTGCTACCACTGGGATGCCAGTTTCTGCCTGAACTTGGCCCTTAGCATAATCACCACCATGACTGTAGACTGCGAGACCTCCATGAGATGGATGAGTGCAGGGAAGGGAAGAAATCTTGGCAGAAAGCAAAGAACAATGTAAGGAATAGGAAGAGCTAACAACCAGGAGGGAAGCAGGAAATCCACATGAGACATCTGAAACCACACACACTTACAGAGAATGATTTTGAAGTGCAGCCTTTAGTGTCTGAAGCTAATAGAGTTATCACAAGAGTGACACGACACAGCCAGGTTTCCCTGCAAATGCAGGATTATTCAAAATGCTAAATTAAATCATCAGTGCTTCTAATGTAAAAGCAAAAAACCGGTCGTGTTCTATTTCGAGACATGTGCGTGCCATGCACGCCAGCCACAACATAAATCAAGTAATTTCAAGAAACACAAACCCTATCACCATCACAACGGTAATGCCAGTCATGAATATAAACACCATGTGTTACTGGAAACTGAACACCACAAGCACTGCATGAGAAACAGAGCAAAACCCCAGACTCAGTGAGCTTTTAATGACTTAGAAAAAACAGAAAGTGCATCTAACTGTGTGTGAATCAAAGCATGGTATTTTACTGCAATGAATGCTACCTATAAAAGAAGAAAAAGTTAATGTACCATAATAAAATAATCATTGTTCACTAAATACAAGTATTCACGAGCAAAGGTGTAACAAGCGAAAGCCATATGCTATAGACAGTTTACCTTTGTCAGTGATTTCACTAGGCTAATCAGTAAAGACAGTGTCTCATGATGCTACTGTTATTTTACAATACCATACCAACACTGCTATTGGTGCTGCATGTCATTAAGTCATGGTATGAACCAGGAAGAAGAAAAAGGAAAGATTGGAATGAAGATGGCAAAATTCTCACTTGAAGGGCTGGGTTGAGCCCTTAACACCAAACTATGTTTTCACAGAATCATACAATGGTTGAGGTTGGAAGGGACCTCTGGATGTCATCTTGTCCAATCCCCGGCTCAAACAGGACCACCCAGAGCTGGTTACCCAAACTATGTTCAGATGTCGTTTGAGTATGTTCAGAGTGCTTCTCTCAAGCAGTTTTTGGTAGATTTTTGCACATTTCTTGCACTTGGACATCAGTTCCCTGACGGCACTGTGAGCTCAAAAGTTACTTTCCAGCTCCAGTGGCAAAACCATAGTATTAAGTTCATCTAGAAGTTCTTAAAATAGACATGGCATCAGGATACACCCAGTCTCTCTTTCCCAGCTATAGCTACTTGGGTATGGGATGACAAGAAGGTCCTCTATGTGCTTTCTCCTCTACTCACCCTATGTACACACAGGATTTCATCTTCCAGAGGACATATCACAGTGCTCATTCCCTCCTGAGTTTAATAGCAGCAACAACAAAAGGACAAATCAAAGCAAGGTGAGGACAAGTATGCAGCAGTGGCACAGTGACCACAGTCAGGCAGCATGTCTAGGTAAAGCAGCACAAATGTTAGCAAGGGTAGCGAAGCCAAACTAAGGAGGGTGAAGTGGCCCATACAGATTCTTGTGCTGAGTGACAGCCGAGCGACTGGTCCAGCAACGGCTGCAAGCTGCTTCCAGACTAACTGAAGTCTCAACAGGACGTCACTCTTGCTCTCTGGGGATGACCATGGCAACAGGCTAAAGTCTTCTCCTTAGCGATGCAAAAAATGTTCTCCAGAACAGCAGGACATCAGACAGACCAGAGGTTAAAATATTTCCTTTTCCTACAGTCATGGAAAAAACCCAACCCCAACAGTAAAATGATACACTCTTTCCTAAACTTATATGGTCTTTTCAGAGAAGATCCATTTTGTATTGGAAATCACCTATTGTTTCAAATGAGCCCTGGCACTTCTGTGACACATCAGCTGGCACAGCTCTCCCTTAGGAAATGGGACTCTGTTGTGCACCTTGATAGTGCTCCATCTTAAGATCAGTCATGCTGGCTCCCGCTTGCTCAAGAAAGTGAGAAGTCATGTATGTACGTAAATGTTGTGATAATAATAAAAAAAAATAAATGAAGTGCACACAAAATCCCTACAAAAACAAAAGTTCAGAAAAAATGTGAGCCTTTTCACTTGTTTCTTTACAGCAAAAGGCAGAAAGCCTTCTGTTCCTCTTCCAAAGCAGCCAAAAATGTAAACCAAACCTGCATCCGTATTTGAGAAGTTCACTCTGCAAGACCATACCAAGCGAAACTGGTAGCAGAGTTAAAACAGACAAAGAAGCAAGAGACCAGATGGCTCATGGAATCATTGGTGTCAATGTGGAGACTGCCATCCTCAGAGTCACTGCATGACAACAGCAAGGCTCATTGCAAAGGTATAAACTGCAGAACCCTGCCTTTACTTGATTTTCCCATGTTTGCTCTCAAATGAGTGTTACCGGTGGTTAGAACTGCCTGGGGGACTCTGCTGGGAGACGCACATCTCCATCACATACTCTCAACATTTGCGGTTGCAACTTTTTCTGCGTTAGCAATGTGCTCCTGGGAATGCCCCACTGAGAGTATCTGACCCTGCTGGCATTCAGGATCTGCTGAGAAAAATGGCACCATACTTTCCATCATAGCCAGTGAGCTTCACATTGGTGCCTGCGGTCTCTTCTTCACTGTCAATGCAGGAAATGAGAAGAAATTAAGATCCTGAAATCACCAAGAGAAGTGGAAGACTGCACCACTCATACAGGGAAAAGTTTTTTCCATGACCTTTCCAGATTTGCAGTTTACAAGCGTGAGTGGCAACCCCAGTTACTGGAACTTAGCTGTAAGCTCAGTACTAATTTTTCTATTTTAAACATGAAAAACTTGCTACCCTCTTCCTCTAAACATCTTGACTTAAAAGATTTTCCTGTTTCATCAGGCTGTATTTAACCAGATTAATTCTTCACTGGAAACAGGAGTAATAAATAGCTTTTTGGGAAGAAAAACTACTTGCAGAAAGAAAAACAAACATAGAAATTCAGTGGCTACTAGCCAAACTATAGGTGGAACATTATAGATGTGGTGGAACACATTATAGATGTCTTTCAGATAAGTTGAAGCAATTTTATCACTCCGTCATTGCAAGCCAACTTAGATGCCTCTGGCTGCTGGGCATAAAAAAGAAATCCAAGTGGCCTAAGTGAGATTTCAGGTTATTAAGGAGGAGGGACTTCAGACGTTTTTCATGTATCTAAGAAGGACTGGTGAGAATGTGAATTTTTTTTCAACCATTCTGGTCAGGAGGAAAACTATGTAAATGATAAATATGCCAAATCCATCCAACTCCAAGGAAGTTTAGGAAGTCAAACCGAAGGACATACATGGCCTTTTGCAGAAATGCACAAAGGAACCGTGCATACTGCTGACCCTGACCATGTGTCTTTGCTTTGATTCCAAGCAAGCCCAGACTCACCCTTGTCTGCCTGATCAATGCAAAAGAGTTGGCAGGTCTGTCCAAACTGGAGCTAGACCCAGCCCGCACCAAAATAAATCAAATTCATTTGTCCCACAAGACAGCCTGAAATCCAGGCTGTCTGGATTTAAAACTGCATATAAAACAAACAAAAAAAACCCGTATTATTTTCTGGCTTTCAAACTTCAAGCATGCTTTTTTGCTGTGAGCATTCTTGCAGACTGTTTTCTGGCATTAGAGCAATCTCTGATGTCAAAATCCTGCCAAAAACCAAGAAGAAAAATACGGAGTTAAGAGAATTCTTTAAGAAGGGACTATCTATTACCACTGCAGGTATAGGAGTCTGGCACTATTCCTCCCTGCCCCTCTTCCAAAGAACAGCTTGCAGAAGTGACTGAAGCCATAAAAGCAGCAAAATAGGAAAGAGAAACAACTAAAAACTTTCGTATTAAACCAAAAGACAACTTGCTGCATAGAAGCTGTGTGCCAGGAGCCAATCAGTTATCAGTGAAGACAACAGAGTATATAAATTTTGGCATAGACATGTAACAGTTTCACATGTATACCCTGGGAAAGGCACGTGGAATAGATATTGAGTAAATTGCATCTAGTCAGGTTTGGGATGCTTTCTGTTACATAGTGCTCAGGTGTTTGTCTTTGATGATGAAACAATGAGCTCTACATAGCTGTGCAAATTGCATTCAGTCTGTTCTTTTCTGGTATCATGGATATTCAAAAAACAATGCTTTTGTACTCCCTAACCAAAAAGCTGCAGTAATTCTGCATGCAGTGGTCATTTCCTAACCTTACTTCTTCCTCACTCTCTCAATTAGCTTATCCAGGGTCCTGTTCTTTTGTGATTTATTTACTCTGCAATTTTGGTAAGCCAGGGTCTTCCCTCTGGAAAGTCACTAGACAATGAAAACATTACATTAGTATATAAATGTCATAGAAATAGTTTAAAATATTAAGGAACAGCTACACCTTTCCTACAGTTATCTCATTTTCCCAAGGAAAGTAGGTACCAAAATATATAGACTGTTTCATGGGTAAACTGAGAATGGACAAGTGATGTCCACCTGTATACACAATTACCATTCATGTTTGAGAGCTTGCTAGATCAATAATACTTAAAGAGGCCATTTGCTGGGAAAACTGATTGCTGAGGAATAGGAACCTGTGTCTTATCACCCTTTTTGGAACAGCCAATGTGAGCTGACTCATTGCCTTCTCATTTCTATACTTTCAAACGTAATCGAGCAATTGTGTTTTTAAAATTACACCGATGAAACTGTACAGAGAAATGGACCCAAAGCATTCAGAGAAATGTAACTTTCAATGCTTACTTCATGATGTCCTCTTTGCTGAGAAACACCAATGTGACATCAGTGAAAGAGAACTTTAAAATGAAGACATAATCCTGTGTTAGTTATTCTGCAAGGTAAAGTGGTTGGTCAAAGAAAACAGACCAGCTCATTAACTGAGGGACCAACTTGTTATTAATTAATAAACCTGATAATAAATTTCATAAGAAAACACATGATGCTCTCAGTGAGAAGGGAGATTGGCCATAAAGTCAGAATTAAATGAAAAGGAAAAAATCCTGCAAGAATTTGAACTCGTCTGGTTATTGTACACTACACGAACAATCCTTACCTGATAAGAACCAGGAATTTATAGATATCTTCAATTCATCAGTAATGTTCTCCCAGCTTCATGAGGGCTACAATTTAAGGTACTTGTTTCCTTTTTAAGATGTGATCTACCATCACATCACAATTGATCAATGGCACTTGAGCTGACATCTATCTTTGGTTGCCTTTGGTAACAGAGAAAACTCCAGCTGCCATGGAGAAACAATGTAAATATAATGAAATTCTGTACAATCAATATCAGCAGTAAAAACACTTCACTTTAGAAGACAGTAGAGGTGAGCTCCCTAAATGAGTAGTTCTATGCAAAGATCATCCTTGAACAGGAAATATTAAATTCTATGCACCTGAGGTATGTTAGGGACTGACACACCTCATATTCCAAATACTTTACATATGTCCATTATTTTACAGACAGTAAGCAGTGTTAAATCTACTTTATGGCATTCAGATTATATATTGTAAGAAAACATTTACACCACTTTTGGTTTCTTATGTTGGTCAAGATACTAGCTATCAAGACACATGAAGTCTGATATTTGGAAGCCCATCATTTGATTCTGTGATCAGTTACTTAGCTGGTTCTATCTCTAATTTATTTCTTTATAAAATAAAATGGACCATTACATCTCTATGAACATGAAGTTTTCAAACTGACATTAAGCAACTGTTATAATGTTATAACTTGTGCTACAAAAGCAATGCCATTTTGCAAAGACAGCAGTAT
Source organism: Coracopsis vasa (assembly GCA_026283785.1). NCBI lineage: Eukaryota > Metazoa > Chordata > Aves > Psittaciformes > Psittacidae > Coracopsis > Coracopsis vasa. The sequence goes on along the minus strand of JANHGB010045250.1, from coordinate 13,250 downwards.
AGTATATAAAGAAAATACATAAAGGAGCTCAAGGTCATGAGGGAAAGCCGTGGCAAAGCAGGAATGTGAATCCTGGCCTTATGAGTTCAGGGAAGATCCATAAAACCTACTCCTGAGATGCTGGAGCAGGAACATGGTGAGAAAGGTCTGCTCACTACACATGTGAAGACTTTTCACTGAAACTCCACTAATTTTTGCAATCAATGGTTTCTTCTCATAATGAAGCAGGCATAACATTTTAACTTGATTTCAAGAGAATTACTGTAATTGCCGCCACCAGAATAATAGATCTGCATAGAAAGAAATGGCTTCTCTCTTGCATTTTCCATTGGAAAATTTAATTTCTGTGTTAATGCATTAAGATATTTCACTAAGCCATTTGTTTGCTACTCTCAATATTCGCAAAATATCATCTCCAAATGCAGTTCCTGTAAATAGTTATTAGTTTACCAATGAACTAATGCCAATAAAATCAACAGAGTCTGACCAGGTCTTTTCTATAGCATAGCAAGGCACCTTAGAGACCATCTAAAATATATATTATGGTAATGTGTCTCAGACCATAAAAATAAGAGGAAGGTTACTCTGTCAGATCTTTCTACAGCTATGCAAAACCAGTCTAGCAAATTTCTGTTTACCTTCTATGCCACTACAGTAGCAGCATTTTTGGCTTGAAGACTAAAAACAAGAAAATGAGATAAAATGCCTGGCATTTGAAAGGATGAGTTCAGCTCAGAACAGCGGATGTCCCAGCCTCAAAACATTTCTGCATATTTATCCATTATGTATCCCACGAAACCACTTCTTCCAGCAAGGAGTGAAACTGGAGACACAGCTTGCTGGTGTCCCAACGTTACAGTGGCCTGTCAGGAAGCCCCATGAAATGCAATTAAAGCGCCATGGAAGCCATGTGCCAATCTGAAGGCTAACACAGCTGGCAACAAAATTGTGGCTAATGAGTCACAGAACAAACAGTTTGGGACTTTCCCTGTAGGGGATTCGGGAAAACCAGAATTATATTCACTTGCAGAGCTGGAAGAAGTTTGAAAAAACTGTCTCATGTGAAATGTTTTACAGAGTATGTATGTTAACAGCCACACTGCTTCTCTCCCTAGCACAGATGCATTCAGGTTTCTAAACAGATACCTTGGATTATAATAATTTGCTCTTCCAGGTAGGAGTAGCCACAACTGTAGTAAAGTGTGTCTAAAACAACGTATCTGTGCTCTCCCTTAGGGGGCTGTACTGTAACAACACGAATTAATGTGGTACAAGTTTCCAGCACGAGCAGGGCCCAGGGCTGTCAGGCAGATCCACAGCGATGGAGAGGGGAGCAACCAACAAAACACAAACTGTAAAGATCTTTGAACAAACTGGAATTTGCAAGATGTGCACTGAGGCAAATAGCAGCTGTGGTATTTGATGTTTGTATAGCTGGTTTTAATGCTCCTATCGTTCAGATATGAGGGGATGATTCTCTGTTCTTAAGTACCAAGTCACTCTCCGGAAGTCTGAAAATGCTTAGCACAGCTACTCTATTTCTTATATACCACAACAAACAAACTTGCAAAGGAGCTAGATTCTAAAAGCCAGTGCAAAGAAAGAAAGAAAGAAAGGGAGGGAAAAAAAGCAGCAGCCCACACAGCATCAAATGCTGCTAGGCTCAGTGCTAAATAGCAGATGATTCTTACTGAATAACTGCCCCAGATTCTGCAAACAATACAGGGAACAAAAATGGAAACCCATTTACATATTGCTCTTAATAACTTTATTTATAGTGTCACAGCTAGAGCATAATAACTGCAGCCATGGCTTAACTTGAAACCCATTCACTGGGGAAGAGTCAGACAGATACTGTTTTCTCAGTTCTTATGCAGCTGAAAAAAATCCTGCTGACAACACCCAGTCACCAGAATCCTCACAAACAGAACCAGAAAAAAGCTAATAGCAGGCAAAGGAGAAAGCAAATCATTCCCAGGAACCCACTAGGCTCTGCCCCTCCTGGTTGCTTCAGACATGCTGTGGTTAATCAAGGATCACTGAGGCTAGAAAACTCAGCAGATAAATTTTCAATTCAGTTTGAGCCTCATGGTAGCATCTTACAGGAATGTTTGACTGGGGTTTTTGGGGTTTGGTTTTAGTTTGTTTGCTTTGCTTGGGGGGGGGGGGGGGGGGGGGGGGGGGTGGGGGGGGGGGGGGGGGGGGGGGGGGGGGGGGGGGGGGGGGG
>JANHGB010045250.1:0-11013 GCA_026283785.1 Coracopsis vasa | reverse complement strand
TTTTTTTAATTAAGAAATACAGACAGGGCTCAGACTAAGTCAACAGCTACAATAAGAAAGGATATGTGTCCAGCATTTAAGAATATCCCTACCATATCCATGCTGCCTGCTTCATGACTGTAGCCAAATCTTTGCTGGGAGCCTATAGTCCTGCCAGATAAAATACCACTGGCCTGTCACAACAGACTGTCACATTGTTAAGGAGCAGAAATGTACATAGAAATATGTATCCTTGATTCCTTAGTGTTCTGCAAGTGCATGTTATAAAGTGAGAATGCAAGTGATGAAACTGTCTCTTAAGACCCTTCGCCTGAGAATTGAGAAAATATGGATCTGATTTTGTCTCTGCCTGAATCCAGCCTGAAGTGGATGACAGGCTATTTTGGTTTGGGAACGGGGGTGCCCTCAGGACCTCATGCTGCAGCTGTTCCTTACATATAAAATACTCAGAAAAATTAGAGGCAGAGACAAGAAGCATCCCTCTCTGTCCTGCTGACTGCAGTGTGCTCCATGACATAGGACAGTGGGATTCAAGCCGTTGCTCCAGGGTTTTATTCTTTCACATAAAAAAAATGAAAGAGAGTTAACAAACGAGAATGAGGATGCCCTCTTTGGTTAGGGCCTCTCCTAGAAGATGTGCCCTCAAATGCCCTCTAGCACACAGGAAAAACAAATCTGGATAACCTATACTGCATGTGGGTTGAGCCTCTATGCTCCCAGATGAGCATGTTCATCCTGTTGCTTCTTCAGATCTTCACTACCTCTCTGTTTTACTCTCTGCTACCTGGAATGGCAACTGAATTAATTAATTTCTCTGGGCTTTCTTATTTTAGTGAGGGACAGAGAGATGCCCATTTGGCACGTCAGCCCAGCCGAAATGTAGCATTAATTCCACCTGCAGACACAGCCAGCAGTCACGAGAAGTCCCCAGCACAAAGAGTGCGTGTTTATGCACAATCCCTGCTTGCTCCCTCTTCACAATTCCTGCGCGGTGCAGGCAGGGCAGAGCCTTCAAAGTCTAGTCAATACAACATTTCTGTAACAGAAGCCAGGCATTTCTGAGCTCTAATCAGCCTCACTACCAAGTACAATTAAAGAAATTGCTTCCAATCTCAGCTTCTCCATTCCCCAGCCCATATCTTTGTTGTGAGGCCGACTGGTAGCAGGGGATACTTACACAAGAGTTTGAGTGTAAGGCACTAAAAATGCAAGGAGGTGTTTCTAGGCAGCACCCATTATCCAGCAAGATGACTTGTATTTGTTCAGTTATTAGTAATACAATAAATTCTGTATCTGATATATGTAATGTAAAAATAAAAAGCTGCGGGACATGACAGACCAACAAAATACAGCTTTTATGTCCTCCACTAGAAATCAATCTGCAGGAAAAATAACCTAAAAAAATTACACAAAATGCATTTAAATAAGCCAGTATAAGTACGTATTTAAGTGAAATACACTGATCTAATAAATGCTAATGAAGTCCATATTGGACTTCTGCATTACGAAAGTGTAGTCCTGGATGAATCTCAGTAGGCATGCCATTTTATAGCGGATGAACACTCCTATGATGCTCTCAGAATTAGAAGTCCCCCAAAAGTCACACGTTTCATCTTCTCTCCCTCTCCCCCTTTCCCCTCCCTCCCCAAGTTTTTTTTCAGGAGACATCTTATTTTCAGTTTACTCCTTCCACCTTTACATACTTCCAAGGAAAAGCTCAACAGGCAAGTCACATCTGCAATTCCAAGGTTTCTGGGCTTTGCAAGAAATTTGTAATCACTTCTGATTTAAATTACAAAACTTTATTCAATTTGCAGCTGACAATGGCAAAGAGTACTGGATCTTAAAAGCAGAGTATCACTTGCTCTTTATATTCTGTAACACAACTTTGTCTCTACACTAGACCTGTCATCCTAAACTGTGACCTGCTGGACGCTATTCTGCAGATGGGAAGATTCTTAAAGAAGAAAAGCAAGGACGATGTAGGTATTTTCTCCTTTTTAATTGAAACAAAGTTGAACTATTAAATCAAAAGGTCTCTTTTTCTCTGCCCTGGAAAGAAAAAGAATCTCACAAAGAGGCTTATAGTAGTTCTGAATGCAATCCAGAACAAAAGGTTCCAAATGAAACAGAATAATTATATTTTTATGGATCAGCATTTGCCTTCTGTTGAAGCCCGATCTGTAACTACAATTGCTCAAGTTCCGCTGAGCAAAAGCCAAACTTTTGTTTGCTTTGTTCTACAAAATGATTCTTACTAGCTCACTCTTTGGAAACAGCCACAGCAAAAAGCAGCAGTGCATTGGTGTGCATACTCCCAAGGTTGGAGGCTCTCTACCAGAACTGCTATGGCACATAGCTGTCTGCTATCTAAAACTGCATGCATCTGTTTTCCATTCCCTCATCTCCTTTCCTCCAGTCATTACTAGCAATTGCTAAATCTGCTCCTTACTTTTGAAGGTTTTTTGGTCCTTCCCATCTTTTTCGCCTACCTCCCCACCCCACAAGTATCTCATCAGCTATGGTCTCTTGTCTCCTTCATGGTCCAGAATGTTACAAAGCATCTCCTCAAATTGCTGCTGCATTCAGCACTGATGTATGTGTTTGACAAGCCTTGGAGGTAACAGAAATTAAGTAGCTGTCAAAAGAAGAAGGGTTGTCCTAATAACCTCCTATTAGCAACACATTCCCCACAATGAGTAGGAAATGCAGCCATAAATTATCAGGCTCTGCAAAGAATCATGCTTAAAGTTAAAAACCCCACCCAAACCACCACCACCACCACAACTATTCCAAACAAATAAGTCAACATGGTAAATCAACAAACTGTCACTAGTATATCACTGCCTCACACATTCAACCTTCCTCTTCATATGAGAGGGCAAGTTGTGCTTTCAGATGCTCTGCACAGCTACTGATAGGAACAAACAGGCATTTACAGATGACCTCCCAATTGAACAAATACATGGTCATCCAGCCTTCTGAATGCTACTTACTGGGAGATCTCTGCAACAGGAGGGTAGGAGACAATATTTTGCTTACAGCCACACAGATTCAAGTTTCATAAGCAGTCACTACAGTAGGTTTTTGGGCTAGGGGATCAGCTCTGTAGAACTGGAGTTAAGGGAGCTGATTACAAACCCTGATGATCTTCCTATATATTTAAGGGGTTCATTTAGGAGTTTGCCTCAAACAGGGACATGGTTACTTGTCAAAAACATCCTTAGAATTCTCAGTGCCTTTGAGAACCTCCAATATTTGTGAAACACACATATAGCAACCACAGAGATCCCTGCAGGGTGTGGCATCAGGGAAGATATGGAAGATAATATGTAAGCTCAACATGAGCTGGCAGTGTGCTCTTGCAGCCCAGAAAGCCAACCGTATCCTAGGCTGCATCAAAAGGAGTGTGACCAGCAGTTCAAGGAAGGTGATCCTGCCCCTCTACTGTGCTCTCCTGAGACCACACCTGCAGTACTACATGCTGGGGCCCCTAATGTAAGAAGGACACGAAGCTGTTGGAGCAAGTCCAGAGAAGAGCCACAAAGATGATCAGGGGGCGGTAGCACCTCTTCTATGGATACAGGCTCTGAGAGCCAGGGCTGTTTATCCTGGAAAAGAAAAAGCTGCAGGGAGACCTTAGAGCAGCTTCCAGTAGATGGAAAGAGACTTTTGACAAGGGCTTCTAGTGACAGAACAAGGGGGAACGGCTTCAAGCTGAAATAAGGTAGATTTAGATTACATATTAGGAGGAAATTCTTCACTGTGAGTGTGGTGAGACAGTGGAACAGATTGCCCAGAAGTTTTGGATGCCTCATTCCTGGAAGTGTTTAAAGCCAGGCTGGATGGGGCTTTCAGAAACCTGGTCTAGTGGAAGGTGTCCCTGCCCATGGCAGGGGGTTGGAACTAGATGATCTTTAATGTTCCTTCCAACCCAAACAACCCTATGATTCTATGCTAATGCTGTATTTTGTTTGCTTTCTAAAGTGTATAATACATACACTCTTTCCAGCTTCTGAAGACTATTTGCAAACTTCCAAGTCCTCAGAACCTACATGGTCTTACAAATTCTTTTTCCCTCCATTTAAAAGCATGTGCATCTTGCTAGGACTTGGTAACAGAAACACAAATGGACATAGAAAAAGTTCCATTTTTCAAAAAGAGCACCTCTACCATTCCACAAGCCCAATGCCCTACCAATGGTGCATGTGTGCTGAAATTCATTTAATCTTTTTGGTCTTTTGCTTCCTTTACTGTTTTGTGCAGTCTTCTGTTCCTTCTCATTTCTGTTAGCCCTGTTTCTGAAAAAATCTGTTCGTAGCACATTTTCTTATGGAAACATCATTTAGGGAATTATGCAGTCCGCACAGCCAGTACCAGCAGCTTCCTAACTTTTTAACTACTTAGTTTCAGGTGAAATTAATAAAAAAGGAGTTTAAAAAATATACTATGCCTTTCGATTACTGGAGGACATAGACTCAAGTTAGCAATGCACTAACTTGATTTGCAGGATACCAGACCACTCAAGAGTTCTTCTCCAATAATTAGTTTCAGCTTTTGTCTCCTCTTTATCATTTATCCAGTGTCAAAATTATATATAAACCAGTGAGAACAGATGCACAAATTAGCAACAATTGTTGAGGGATATAAATATAGCATAAGACAAGAGAAGTTAATCCATAACATCCAACACTGTGCCTGTTTTACAGCTTCTGTAAAAAAGCTTTAAATAGTTTCGCAAAGTTCAGTGCGTTACAGAATAAAAAGTTTAATTGATTTTTGCTTTTCAGTCATTATAGTCTAAGGAGGAAAAAAGAAAGGTGGGATGATTTTAAGAAGAACCTCTTCAAATGTTATATAAACTCAATGTTCTTAAAACCACTTTTCATGTTAGCTACATGACAAAGTAGTTCATTACCTGAAATTTAACCAAGTCTTTACAAGAAGAAAGCAGGTCTGTACAAGCAAGTCTTTTCAAAAGTGAAGTTTTGGTCAGGGAAGACTCAATTTTTCTTGTCAAGGTTACTCCAGAACAGAGAAGACTGGAGGTGGATTAGTTTGATAAACAGAATTTGATGTATTTTTTTTATTATAAGTTTGATACATTTGGTTTTACTATCAGACCAATCATCACACTTACATTTATTAAAAAATAATTTATTTTTAGTACTATTGAAAAAAAAAAAGAAAAGAGAATCCAAATAACCTTGATGAGTTAAAATACTGCTCTGTAAACTTCTGCAGGCACCTTCATCTCTCTCTTCAAATTACTATTCACAGTATTTCATCATTAAAACATCTAATACTTCAACCCATCACCCTGTGAACTTCACAGACCCTTGTGTAAACTCAGAATAGCAGGGTGTGAATTATACATCACAGGCCCTTCCTAATTGCTGATGGCTTGCTGGTGGCTGCAGATCTGCTGTCACCTGGCATGTTGCACTTCTGGGATGTTATCTTTATTACAACACACATTTTAAGCAATGCATCCAGCAGGGCGCCTTGCAGCCAGTTATTTAATATGTTTTGCTCTTCAGAGGGTACAAGGCTCTCTTATGCCCCTGAAGACTCCAGGAGTTCCCAGTAGGGACCAAGATCAAAATATACTCCCAGTTCAAAAAGAAAGATCTGCAGACAGATTAATATTTACACACATTACGATGTATCTGTTATTTTTAAAGGGTGCTGTGCACATGCATAGTGAGGTAGGTTTGATAAAATGTATAAACCTGCTCTATTCTTTGGCTTAAAAGTTTTCAAGACTGAACCATTGACACAAATGTATTGTAAAGAGGGAGTGCTCCTGAACTGAAACACCCCATTTAATACTAACAGCCAGACTTACTGCACAGCTTTGATGTCAAGTTCAGGAGTAACAATGGCTGCAAAATAAGCAAATTCCTTTACATGTGGATTTTAGCTTGAATGCCTTTCTCCAAAAGACACTGATCTTTTCTCTCAAAATGAACAAATTGGCTAAGAAGAGTCAAGTGATTAGTAGTAGTAAATGCAGAGTATGGGTTTCATCCATGGGTGAAACCTACTTCCACAATTCCTAAAAACTATTGCTAACCTAAAAAAAAAAAAAGAAAGAGAAAATTGCATTTTCTGGAAAATTAAAAAGCTGAGATTCATGCCAGGAAGACACGGGTGAAGTTCCCAGGAGCTGGGTCTTCAGAGGGAAACAGAAAAGTTTCTATGTAGGTAAAATTCACTGCTGTCATTTGGGGAAAGGTGTGGGAGTGCTGATCGTTTCCCTCCTACTCAGTTTTCTCAGCCTAAAGCCTCAATCAGAAGTTATGGCAATTAAATGCAGGAGGCCCCTGCACCCACATGAAACCCACGGTTTTCCCCACCTGAAAGCAGAAAAAGTAGAAAGCAGAAAAAATAACTTTCTACTGCTTTTGGGCATATGCCTCAAATGAATGAAAGTAGGTAGAGGTCTTGCTAAAACTTGATGCTGAGAAACAACCAACCAACCATGATCACATTTTGGGAAGAGATCAAACTTCATGGACTGGAAAGGAGAGCAGTATCAGGCAGCAAGACACGGATAAAACCTGCTCTTGGGCTTCCTCCTGCGTAATGCTGCTTTTCCTCATCTTCAAACATAACCCATTAATTTTCTTTCTGCCTCCCCCCAAAAAGGGAATAAGTCAAGGAGGGAGATGAATTATACACTAAATATTAAAAACAGTTACTGCTCTTGCCCTTTCCTGACAATGAGGCCTTCCATAGAAATGAAAGCTACATAAACTTCGGCTGAGACATTTGGAAAACCTTTGAAAATGTCCATGGAAAAACTGTCAGAAATGTACACACACCATACCATAGTTTTATTTATTAAAGATGGTAAAATTAAACTGGTTTCTTCTTCAATAATCTCTCATGAAAAAGCATGAAAATAGAATCGGGATGAGCTCCTGAATTAAACCAGCCTATTGGCGTAACTACCTCCAAAGGCAAGCTGCTGTCTGACCTTGGCTTGGTAGGATATGCCTCATTATAAACCCATTTAGTATTTCAGAAGCACTGTTAACAAGCCCCCAAAAAAACAGCCTCATGCCTATACTCACCAACAAGAATATGCCACCAAGAAGCACATTGCTTTTCAAGCCACAGCACTTATGTGTTCAGTTACAGCTGTATCCTGGGCACCCTCCTACTAGCCATGATCAGAGCTCAGCTTTGTACTATTAGTTGTATTGTTAAGTCCTCTAGCACCAAGAAATATTAAGGCTAGATGTCTTGTGTATGAGGATGGTGGAAGGAGGGAGGAAAACAATGCTTGATCAGCTGAAATTTTCACAAATTTTGTAGCACATAATTACATAGCACCCTGCAATCTAAGAATTTAACACACTTCATAAGCAACTAATGATAGGTATCACAACAGCTATAAGACAAAGAAGTTAAGTTAACATGAGTGGTCTGAATATCCTGATGCTCAACCAAAATGCAACAATTTGGTAATTTTTAAGGGGAAAAATTTTGGTGTTAGAACATCATTAAATCAGAAAACTAGTTGAAAATTATTTTTGTTTACGAAGTTGAAAGCAAACGGACTGTTTCACTTCTGCAAATGGTTCAGTTCAAGTCGTCAAGATGTTTAAAAAACTCTGACATCAGGTTAATGTTGTAGAGTACATGACTCATAAGAATTATGTGAAGGGAGAAGAGAGGAAACTCACTTTCACCGCACTTGGATGCCAGCCCTAAAATAAGCTTCTTGAAACAGTTCATCAAAGGAATTTCAGCGACAAAGCCAACCTTTATCCCTTCACAGAGGACTTCAAACCTCCTTTTATAGCACAGAGATTACTGTATTTGGCTAAACCCAGATAAAGCCACTATCACTGCAGTGAGATACTATAAATAGCAAGAGCAATGTGAAACATTTAAAATTCTGCCTGGAAAGCATGATAGATAAACAATATTATCTATATGTATTTTAGGGTTTGTCTATCAGACATAATCTCATTCATGATAATGTGAACTGATTTAGGTACATAATCTACCTTGTTTACCCAAAATTACTTGCATAGTCTTGGGAACTCCTTTCCTGATTGCATTTGACAATAGGCTTTATATTTAACACACACATACGTGGGAAAGGTCAAATCACGCTCTGAAGTTCTGGATTTGTCAAAGTTAATTCTCATTCAGTAAATCAGGACAGGAAACAGTTTCATTCTCTGTTAGAAGGTTCTGTTCATTTGCATAAAAAAAGAGTGTATTAACCCCAAACCTCTTACATCTTACATCTTACTTTTGTCATCACCCTAAATTCAGAACATAATCCTGAAACGAATTTTGCTGCCAAAAATGACAGGAAATTATATTTTTGTTGAGGATAAATTAGTCTCTGAACTTTACTTTCCATAACAATAAGCAGGAGATTATGAACTCATTCACAGGAAGTCCTGATAAGACTCAAAACTGATTTGCTTTACCCATTCAGGTCAGAAAGACCACTTTTCCCCAAAGAGAGAGATATCCCACCCTCTATGAGAAGTTTAACACAGTAAGCAATACCATGGTAGAGCTGCCCCTTATTAAAGTATCATGGCTGTGTTTTATGGACCTACAGCTGGCACCTGAAGATGCCTTTTCTACATAGGTTTTGAATTGACTTTTCTTAAATAAGAAGTGTGTGACCTTTTTACAAAGAAAAAAAGAAGCCTGTAAACTAGTGTCTAAACGTAAGCGTATCGCAGTAGAACTGGTCATTCAAAGACTCCTCATTTTAAAACAGAAACCAAAAAACCAGCCAAACAGTAACTTCACATAATTTTAGAGTTACAATTTCTGCTGGCAGTGTGGTTTGAGGGTTTTTTTTAATTAAAACTAGAGGTGGTCCCAAAAGCCCAGACCAAATCATCCCTGAAAATTTGAATATTTAATCTTGTCTGGAACAGAATTTACTAAGCCACTTCTCCCATAGAAAATGTCAAACCAAGCTAAGTGCATGAGGCTGTGCTACTTCATCTTCCAAGTTCAAAGGGCCAAAGTTAAACCCAGCTGGACGGAAACCTTCAGCTCATTATTTCCACGTTGACTGTGAAATCAGTAAGCAACCTCACCCTGAATACCCAGTACAAATTAAGGTCTCATGTTGCAGGCATTACGATGGCAATCAAACTTTCAAATCAACAGCTAATTAAAATTCTCATCCATTACGCTTTTTTTTGTAATCTACCTTTTTAACTAATCTGGGAAAATGAGAAAAGAGAATGTCTGGATACAGCTGATGGAGGAGGGAAACCTGCACCACTGTACAGACACACAGACCTTCCCGCTTCTATGAACTGTGGAGGAAATGCTTCTGCTCATAAATCATCAACAGGAAGTCAGACTCAATGGCTGGGTACAGCACCCTTGCACAGACTTCACGTACTTCTCAATTGCCTTGACACAATAACCTTTAGCTCATACAAACTTGGATCTTATGACATTTTTGAATAGTGACAAAACCAAATCAAAATTGCTTGGAGCGTTCTCATCTCAAAAGCCTCCCCTTGAGCATTTTCCCATGAAAAGTAAAGAGCATGCTTGCTTTTATTCAGTCAGTTCATTAGTCCACATCATTGAGAAGCTAACCCTCCTCACCAGTGTGTTCCTGTGTGCATGTAAATGCTTCAAAATCATCTGCAGGCATTCCCACTAGAGGTGGTTTTAGTGCACCAAGGCAAGAGCAAAGGCTCCATGCTGAACTCCTAGTGTGAAATGAGTCATTTGTTCCAAATCATGTTTTCTTTTTTCAATATTCATACTTAGTTATTCATTTCCCTGAAGTACATGAAGATGAGATGTTCCTAAGTTTCCATTTGCTTTCAGTACATACACTATTTTATCCCTATTTCTTATCTCCCTTTTCCACCCTTTTCCATGATCTCTGTGGGCTTTGACTTAGGAGCTCAGAGGCACAGGCACAAAATCCATTCTTTGAGGAAGATACCATTTAAGTTCTTTCCCCTTGCAAGATACTTTGAGACCTCGGCCTCTGCACTGGAGACAGTCAGCATGTGCAAGGGATTCCTAAACACCCATTAGCATAAGGGACAAAGTTAAAATTACTTTTAGGCTGCAGAATATAATCTTTACAGAAAGGTTTGTATTATTTGATAAATACACAAGATGTGAAAATTACATGTTTGCAAGTTCCCTGCTAGCTACCCATCAAGACAGTCCAAGTAAATGATTGGTGCATTTACCCATTTATGTATACACATTTAACCTTTCATTTTACTTAACAGCCATAACTGAAAGTCATAGCAAACTCTTTTCTCTTTCTATACCCTGGGTCATACGTTATTTTTTGGTTTATCTCTTGATGTCACCATTTCTCCACACCAGCCATTATCTTTGGGTTATTTTCTCTGATCATATTCGTTTCGTCAGATTCCCCTCTCCCTTTGAATTTAGTTTATTATTGTTTATTTACTTTTTGTTTATTTAGTGATACACTTAAAATTTCAAGTAAGTATCATCCTAAAGTGATAATCACCTTTACTGAGATTTGATTGTACCGAACAACTTTTGAACCTGCAAATAATGACATACGCAAATTAATGTGAAACACTATAATACTACACTGACTAGTCTCATGTCATATCTAACAAATTGCATTCAGTTTGAATGTCATGCTGACCTTTGTGTAGTGCAGCAAATTAATTCACAAATGTCATCTATGACAAGAAATTTACACACCTTCTCAAAGAAACTCAGTGCCATTAAGGAAAAAGTTAATGTAAATACGCAAAACTTAATCTAATCTACTGTGGCACATACTCTGCTGAGGGCACTCTGGATAGCATCTTCCCCTGTCCATCACCATATATATATTCTTTATTTTTCATCACTGAACCATTATTGTCTTTGATATCTGATAATATCTTTGTCTTCAGTATTGCTAGTGGATCTTTACCTATTTACTGCCTTTAAAAAAATACCAAACCCTTTGTGGGTCGTTGTGGTGGGTTATTTTTTCTCCCCTCGCAGAAGCTCTTG
>JANHGB010045249.1:0-10378 GCA_026283785.1 Coracopsis vasa | reverse complement strand
GGAGGAGAGGGCCGGGCCAGCCAGCAGCCGCTTGCGGGGCCGGAGCCCGTTTCCTGCTTTCTTCTGCCGCTGCAAGCAGCCCCGAGCGCTTCCCCCGGGCTGTGCCTCAGTTTCCCTTTCCGGCGGGCTCTGGAGGTGAGTGAGGAGTGGCGATGGGCAGAGCATCCCTGCGTGGGGGTGTCAGGGCTCTGCTGTCTCCCCATCCCCGTGTCCCCCAGCTCGGATGCGGGCAGCATCCCACCGGCCGGTCCCCTCCGCCCGGGGGGCTCGGCTGAGGATGGGGGTTGCCAAAGCCAAGGGGTGATTTTGGGGTGCTGATTTGGGGGGGAACACAAGGGAAATGCTCAGCCCCGCCGTGCCCGTGTCCTGTGGGATGCTCGAGATGCCGAGCCGGGATGCTCTCTGGCGGGGGGGCGGGAAGTGCTTTGTCTTCGCTGCCCCATCCCCAAAGTCTCTTCCGGCGGTCCCCCCGCCGCATCCTCTCTGCTTCTCGCCCCCGGGACAAAAGGAAAAGAGAGCAGCCCCCACTCCTCCTCCTCGTCTCCATTCCCAGTACTTCCAGTGCTCCCAGTGCCGAGTGAGATGGAGTGGGAAGAGTTTTGCTGAGCGCTTCTCCCACATCCCACCCCTCTGCACAGTGCAGGCAGAGGGATGCTCCAAGGGCCTTTGGAGCGAGTCTTAAGAGGGGGTTTGGGGCTGGTCTCATCCCACGGCTGATCCTGGGGGACACAGTCCTGTGCCTGGGGTGGATGAAAACTCCAGTACATTTGGGTAGCCAAATCCATGGTACCTACTCCAAGACCCCACGGGGACAACAGCGGCTGGGGATGAAGGAGAAGCAGGAGGAGGAAAAAGATGTGGGATGCAAAGCCTGGCCCTGGGCAGACTTCTTCTTGTGCCCAAATTCAGCTACAGGAGGCAGCTCCCTCCATGGGGCTGGTGGTGCGCAAGTTTATGCATCCCCCAGGTGTTGCCTCCGTCTCTCCTTGGGATGTGGCTGAACTGTGGCTTGTGAATCCCCTGCGAAGGGAACACCAAACTGTCCCGAGAAGTGCTCACTTCTGCTGCTGGCTGCACCTGCAAGGGGGGATTTTGGCCTGTGCTTTCCGGGGGGGAAGCTCCCCCACCGTGACCCTGCTGCCCTCGCTACTGCTGGTGGCTGGTTTGTCCCCCCTCCTCCACTCTTCTCCCCACAGCTCCGTGCTGGGGGCCTCTGCCCATGCACCCACATCCCTGGCTCAAACCAGAGGATTCACAGGGATTTTCCCTTCCCTCCAAGAGCTGGAGGCCTTAGGGCCTTCCCTGACATTGCTGGAAGGACTTCCCAGGGTCTGACACAGCTTAGCAGGGGTCCAGGGGTGTCCAGGCTGGATCCCAAACCCAGAGCAGCCTGGTCCATGCTGGGAGCCAGCTCCCAGAGGCTCAGCTGGGGCTGGAAATCCTCCCGGCTTTCATTAGCTCCGTATGGAGCTGTGTCCTTCCCCACCCCATTTCCATGTGCCTGGAAGACACATGAGCTCGCCTGCAGCCCAGCACCCCCAGCGCAGCCCGTCCTGGCCATCTCCCAAGGGGCTACTGCTTCTCTTCATGCAAGGACACAGGGGAGAAGGGGAGACCCTGACCTACAAAGCAGGATGGGGTGTCCCTGCTCCAGGGATGCTTCACATGCATCATTCCTGGGTGATGTCCCCACCAGAGCCAACATGAGCTGAGTCAGGGCTGGCTCAATTCCACACCCCCCAGCTCCTCCCTCCGGCTTCCAGGAGCAGTTTTAAGGGAAGAAATGCAAAAGGCATCCATGGGGAGAGCAGTGCCGGATGCAGGCTGGCTCAGCACCATCCCTGGCCTTTCGGGGTTGAAAGCTGCTTATTTGCACCAAACCTGCAGGAACTGAGTACCCGAGGGGCGGGGGGGTTCTGGGGCTCTGTCCTTGCTGACAATCACTGGGGGTTGAGCCTGCTAAAGGGGATGTGTGCCAGCACCAGCATCGTTTCCGTAGGAAACTTGGTGTAACACAGGGAGTGTTGTTCTGCCTCCTCTGGGCTTCCCTGCCCCAGCACTGAGGCTGGAAAGCTTTCCTGGGGAGCGTGCTGCCCCCGGCATCGTGTCCAATGGGAACTGAGGCCTTGAGGTGGGTGAGGTTTGCAGCACGGCCTCAGTTTCCCCAGGCTCAGTCTGTCTGGAAGGGCTGGAGCACTCAGGGGAAGAGGAGGAATCTGTGTCCGGGTCTCACTGCCCTGCTGTGGACGCATCGGTCGTGTCCTCTGTCCCCATGCTGCTGGTTTGGGGACCGACCAGAGGGTGCCAGCTCCTGCTCCGTCCCGGCTGGATGCTTTATCCGTGTGTGTGCCCAGGAAGGAAGAGGTTAAAGTGCCCGGATTTCCTGACTGTGAGGGAAGGTGACCTGCAGAAGTGCTTTGCAAAGCGCCTGCAGGCATAGGGAAGCTGCTGGAGTGAGACCAAACTTGAATCCTGTCTGGAATTTGGCCTTTCCAGCCTAAATTTAAGCCCAGGCTTAAACCCCTCCATTCCCCCACCCCACGGAGGGCAGCTGGGCTCAGATGCTGCCTCATTCCCCCTCTGGCATCCTTCAGGGTGCCGCCGCATTCCTGCCAGTAACACCAACAGGCGAGGGCAAAGAGCAATGGTTCAAAGGTGGGAGTGTTCCGGCTTCCCAAGGCTTTCACCAGTTCCTCATTGGCAGCGCCACAGATCTGTGGGGCTGGGGGAGGCTTTCCCAGCCCTGGGGGTGGGCAACAAGGGCCAAGGAAAAGCTTTGTGCTTGGGATGGCAAATAGAGGATGGCATGGGACAGTGCTGAGGGGGCAATGCCAGGAGTGGAGTAGGGATGCAAAGAGTGCTGGTGCCAGGAGAGGTGCCAGGAGTGCATCTTACAGGGGATGCAGGGGGTTTGGGGTACCCGTGGGGAGTGCACTGCACCTCTCCTGCAGGTTCCCTGCCATCGTGGGGCCGTTCAACGCTGGTGTGGGTTTTGGGGTTTCCCCTCTGTGCTCATCTGCTTCTGCCCTGCTCCAGGGGTGGCAGAGGCAGAGATGGGGGGAAAGTCACCCCGCTCCGGTTGCAAAAGCCAGGCTGGTGGGATGGGTCCAATCCTGCTCCCCAGGGCTGGGTCTGGCTGGGTTTGGTTTGTCCCTGCACCCAGGACCCAACTCCCAGTCCCTCCCCTGGAGAGGCTGAAGGTGAAGAGGAAGGAAGTGGTGGGTTTGTTCCAAAACACCTCGCTCCGCTGCAGGCACACGCTGCATGGAGGAAGCCGCTTGCTGCCACCGCAGCCGTCCCCTCCCCTGACGTCACTGCCCAGGGTGACACCGTGGCTCGCTGGGTGCAGCACCCAGGGGAGACTTCAACACCCGCTGCCAGGAAGAGCCGCCCAAGAGCACCCCTGGGTGGGAAACCTCACACCAAGACCCCAGGTATGGACTGGGGTGGGTTTGAGGGTGAGGGTGCGGGAGGGTCCCCTCCCTCCTTACCTCTGCTGTCCCCCACCAGGCTGCGGGCTGGAGCAGGATGAGCGCTCCGGCCAACCCGGCCCATGCCATCTTCGAGAGGTTCCTGCGTGCCGGGGAGTGCCGGGAGGTGCTGGGCTGCTTTGGGGAGCTGTGCCAGGCGCTGGGGCTGCAGGGCAGCGGGCTGCAGCTCTACCATGGCCTCAAGGCTGCCCTCAACTACTGGAGTGCCAAGGCCCTCTGGAGCAAGCTGGATAAGAAAGCTGGGCACAAGGACTATGACCAGGGCACAGCCTGTGCCAGCACCAAGGTACCGGGCATATGAGTGCAGGGTTTGGGTCCCTCCTTGCTCTGTGTCCTTGTCATCAGGGTGAGAGCATCACTTGGGCACCCTGCCCCCCACCCCGGGAGGATGCGGGATGGGGTTGATGGGGTTTAATGGGGCAGGGTGTTAATTAGCCCCACTCCTCTCCCCATGGCATGATGTCACCTCAGTGCCACCCAGCCAACAGCGTCCTTCCTCCTCCTGGCTGCTCCTCACTGGGGACACCTCATGCGAGGCTGAAAAGGGGCAAAGGGACCTGCCAAGCCCTTTTTGGAAGACAGGATCTTCCCTGGGGCTGGGGCACCCTATTTCTGTCCAAGAGCTGACAGCTTTTGTCCCCAGTGCTGGTGCCCCATCATCCCCCCAGCCTGCATAGCAGGAGATTGAACCCGAGTCCTGGTTTTGAGCCTGTTGCTGGTGAGATCTCCCCATTCTGAGCTGTGCTTTATCTCACTGAGCACTTTGCACTGCTGCCCTGGGTAAAGGCAAGGTTCAGGCAGCCAGAGAAGCGAGGGGCTCCCCACAGGACCCCCAATTTTGCAGGGAGAAGCAGTGCATGCAGCCCAGGGGACAAGGGGACCAGCTGAGAGAGCCAGATCCTGGCCTGGGGAAGGAGGGAGATGCTGCCCTACTCCTGTTGTCTGTGGGGTGCCCGTCCCGTTGACACCACCCATCCCTTTGGCAGTGCCTGGTGGTGGGGGCTGGCCCCTGTGGGCTGCGGGTGGCCATCGAGCTGGCGCTGCTGGGTGCCCGCGTGGTGCTGCTGGAGAAGCGGGATTCCTTCTCCCGCAACAACGTCCTGCACCTCTGGCCCTTCACCATCCACGACCTGCGGGCGCTGGGCGCCAAGAAGTTCTATGGACACTTCTGCACCGGCACACTGGACCACATCAGTGAGTCTTTAAGGGGGACCCAAGCTCTGCGCCCTCAGCGTCCCTCCGTTGTCCCCACGAGGACCAGGGGTGCAGCCCTGAGTGTCCCTGCTCCCATCCCAGGTATCCGGCAGCTCCAGCTGATCCTGCTGAAGGTGGCTCTGCTCCTGGGGGTGGAGGTGCACATCAACGTGCGGTTCAACGGTCTCATCCCCCCGGCGGGCAAAGCGGGTGGACAGGGTAAGGTATCACTGTGGCATCTCTGGGGACAAGGACAGGGATGTGGGTGGCTGCTCCGAGCCCCCCCAGGCCCCCTTCTAGTCCAGGACGTGCCTTTCTGCAGGGGGATGAGATGCAACCGTCTCCCCCCTGCACTGGAGCGCGTCCCAGCTGAGACCCAGCACACTCGTGATGGTCCCTCTCCCCGCAGGCTGGCGCGCTGAGCTGCAGCCCAGCGCCTCTCCCCTCAGCCACTACGAGTTCGACGTCCTCATCTCAGCCGGTGGAGGCAGATTTGTCCCTGAAGGTGACAGCAGCGGGTCCCTGCCCCCATGGGATTGGTACAGGGGGCTCAGGTCGGGGCTCACACCAGTCCTATCCCGCAGGGTTCAAGCGGAAGGAGATGAGGGGCAAGCTGGCCATCGGCATCACCACCAACTTCATCAACCGCCACAGCCGGGCCGAGGTGGAGGTGGCCGAGATCAGCGGCGTGGCCCGAATCTACAACCAGAAGTTCTTCCAAAACCTCTACAACAAAACAGGTCGGTGCTCCCAGCCCCGGCACAGGGATGCTGGGGGTCCGTGTCCCCTCCTGGTGCAATTGGAGGCTCAGCACTGGGGTGTCTTAAAGGTCTTTTCCAATGTAGTTGATTCCATGATTCTGTGTCCGCTGGATGCGTGTCCCCACATGGTACTTCACAGCAGAGGACATTTGGTGGCTGAGCCCAGTGTGGGGGCTCCCTGTGGCTCTGTCCCATGGCTCAGCAAGGGTCCTTCCCCATTCCCAGGCATTGATCTGGAAAATATCGTCTACTACAAGGATGACACTCACTATTTCGTCATGACGGCCAAGAAGCAGAGCCTGCTCAAGAAGGGGGTCATCCTCCAGGTGAGAAGGGCAGGATCCAGCCCTGGGATCCCATAGCGACGGAGGGTAGGATGCGGATCATGGGTGCTGGTTTGACCACGCACCCCTGGGATGCTGAGGGCTTTGGCAGCCCGTGCCAGGGGGAGAATCCTTCTGTAGGGCTCACAGCCCAGGCGCAGGGGCAGAGCTTCACCCTAGAATGGGCTGCACTCAGGCTGGGGGGCAAACGCCACCTCCCATGTCCCAAACAGCTTCACCCCATCCTCGCAGGACAAAGCGGACATCGAGAGCCTCCTCTCCCCGGAGAACGTGAACCGGGACGCCCTCCTCAGCTATGCCAAAGAAGCTGCCAACTTCTCCACCAACTACTGCCTTCCGCAGCTGGAGTTTGCCCTCAACCACCGGGGCCTGCCGGATGTTGACATGTTTGACTTCACCTGCATGACACGCTCGGAGAACGCGGCGCTGGTGCGGGAGCACAACGGGGTCCGCCTGCTCCTTGGGCTGGTGGGCGACTGCTTGGTGGAGGTGAGGGTCCCCCCTGCAGCACCGTGTCCCTCAGTTTCCCTTTTCCCCACAAGATGTGTTGATTGTAATATATTCCCCATCCCTAAATACTTGCCCCATCTGCCCGTCCCCACGTCCCAGTAGGAGGATGCTCTGGTGGGGTTACACCTTCCCAGGCCCCACCAGGGATCTGGGATGGGTTCAGGCTGGAGGAGCAGCCCAGCTCCTCTCCAGATGCAGCTGTACTGGCCGGGGAGGACACAGACATCATCCTCTCTGCGCGTCCTGCCCCTCTCCCTGCTTTCATCCCTGGCCAAGCCCGGCAGCTCCCAGCCTCTTCCCAGCCATCCCGACCGGCCGTGCTGCTCCAGCTCCATCTCTGCCTTTCCCTTCACAGCCTTTCTGGCCGCTGGGCACCGGCGTGGCCCGGGGCTTCCTCGCTGCCTTCGATGCGGCATGGATGGTGCGGCGATGGGCGGCCGGGACCCCCCCGCTGGAGGTGCTGGCTGAGAGGTGAATGTCCCCATCCTGCTGGGCTGGACCCGGAGCGGGTGGGGATGAGCACTGACCCCAGCCCTGTCCCTTCCACCCAGGGAGAGCATCTACCAGCACCTCTCCCAGACCTCCCCGGACAACACCAACAAGAACATCAGCCAGTACAGCATCGACCCGGCCACGCGCTACCCCAACATCAACCTGCAGGCCATCAAAGCCAACCAGGTACCCAGCCCGGGTCCTGCCATGAGGCAGCCACCCAGCCCAGCCTCCCCAGTGGTCAGGGTGACACCAACTTGCACAGTCTCCTGTCCCAGAAGGGTGTGAAGCTGAAGGTGTTGGTCCCCAGTGCATTTAATGCATTGTGCATTGTGGATGCGGGTGGTTCTGGGGGGGTTGGGGTGTTGGGGTGTCCCCTTGCTGGGTTCAGCTCTCTGCAAGGTGCCACTGGCTCTATGCAGGTAGTGACCCACCACTGGTGTGTCCCCATCTGCAGGTCCGGGACCTCTACCTCGTGGGCACGGTGGAGGTGGACCACAAGAGGAAAAGTGACAACAGACTCAGCACTGGTAGGAGCAGCCGGTCCTGCCCTGGCCCCCCCAGCGCCAGGACCCCCCATTCCTCCCAGCAGCCCAAGCCAGAGCAGCTCCTGTCCTGATTTTCCTCCCCATCCTTCTTTTCCCTGGCTCGTGTCCATCTGCCCACCACGCTCCTCCCAGCACCAGCTGCATTTCCATCCTGGTGGCACTGCTGGTTCCCATTCCCCCTGCTCATGTCCCCTATGGGGACACAGTCCCAGCTGCTGTTCAGGGGGGAGGTTGTTGTCTCCTGCTGGCCTGCACTGATGTTGGGCTGGGAAATACTGACAGATGCTTTATCAACCCATTTATTGAGCCTTGGCGGGAGGGGGAGGTGTTGTATGGGGGGCATCTTGTGTCACTCCCATGGGACCCCTTCCCCACTAAAGCACTGATGCTGGATCGGGGAGCGGGATGGGGGTGTCCCCTGCCTCTTTGGGGTGGGGATACATGTTCCGCCTCTTCAGTGGTCTCCAGAGATGCCTATGAAGACCTGCTGAGCTGGTGCCAGGCCAGCACGGCCGGGTACCGAGGCGTGGAGGTCACCAACTTCACCACCTCCTGGACCAGCGGCTTGGCCCTCTGCGCCCTCATCCACCGCTTCCGCCCCGACCTGGTGTGAGTGCCTGGGACCCCACTGGGTACCCCCAACCTGCAGAGCACACCCTGATGCCCCCCGTGTCTCCCTGCAGGCACTTTGAGTCTGTGGACCCCCAGGATCCCATCCGGACCCACCAGATGATGCTGGACGTGGCGGAACAGGAGCTGGGCATCCAGCCTGTGCTCTCCAGCATAGAGATGGCCACCATGGCAGAGCCCGACCGCCTGGGGCTCATCACCTACCTCAGCCAGTTCTATGAAGCTTTCAAGACCTCGCCAGGTGTGAATTTTGGGGTGATTTATCTTGTCCTGATGCCCCACTGGGGCTGGCTGGGTGCCCCCTGCTTTGTAAGGTGGGTCCCATGGCTGTGTCCCCTCTGTGCAGAGGCAGAGGAGGTCACCAAGAAGTCGCTGTTTCCACTTGGTACACGAGGAGCCATCCTCTTCCTCAGCAAGCAGCAGAAGAGCCGGAGCCTGACACACAAGCGTGCCCAGGTGAGGGATCCCCATCCAGACCCTCGTGACACCCCAAAACCATGCCCCCTTCCCCATCCTAGCTATCCCCTTTGCAGGATAGTGTCCAGAAGGATGCTGAGGCCAAGAGGAGCCGCAGGGAGGCTGAGGTGGGTCAGCAGAGGGATGCTGTGCCGGGGTGCAGCAGTCCTGGGGAGCAATGGGGGGCTGACCCCCCCTTGGGTTGCTCCTAGCTGGACACAGGGCTGGATGGAGACATGCTGGATGATGCCCACGAGCCACCACAAACCACCACCATGGACCCAGGCCAGGTTGGTCCTTGTGGGCAGGGGGATCCAGCTTTAGGTTGGGTGGGCGCTTGTGGGGGCACTGGTGGTGCTTAGCCAAGGGTTGGGACTGGAGCTGTGCAAGCAAACACCCACGTGCTCCCGGCTCCTCCCTGCCTGTTTCCTGACCCAACTGGTTTTCCGGAGCCAAGAGCTGCCACTCCCTTGCTGGTGCCAGCAAACCTGAGCACCAAGCGCAGAACCCCCCCGAAGCCCCTTTAGGGTGCCCTGGGGCAGGGTGGGCGCCAGCCCCCCCCTCCCCGGTGCCACCGCATCCTGTGCCGTGTGCCCGCAGCCAGCGCCCGCCCGCGGCGACAGCAGCGACGCCTGCTACTTCTGCGGCCGCCGCGTCTACATCCTGGAGCGCGCCAGCGCCGAGGGGCGCTTCTTCCACCGCGGGTGCTTCCAGTGCCGGCAGTGCGGGGCCACCCTGCGCCTGGGCGACTACGCCTGCGACGAGCAGCGCGGTGAGGCGGGCGGCGGGGACGGGGTGCTCAGGGCAAGGCTTCCGCACCAGCCAGGTCATCGCATGGGTTTGGGGTCCCCCCCCTCCAGGTCATTTTTACTGCTCGCTTCACTACCCCAGTCCAAGCGGCATGGATCCGGCCCAGGATGAGCCCCCGGTGCTGCCTGACGGGGTAAGGTGCTGTAAATCCCCATGGAAAAGGGGTAAGGTGGAGGGGGATGCTCCTGAGCTGCATAACCCCTCTGCCCTAGGATGCTGCTCGCATGCCCTCGGATGCTGGGAGCCCGTGTGTGTCCCCCAAGGATGATGTGCCACCAGGTCCCCTGCAGCCCCCACCAGCAGCCCCACAGCCAGGGGAAGAGCGAGGGGCAGTGGAGGACACTGTGGGCGATGCTGGTGACATGGAGGAGCAGGAGGAGCTGCTGGCACAGCCCAAGCAGGATGTGAGAGAGGATGAGGATCCCAGCGCGGAGCCCAGACAGGTGGCAGAGGAGGGTGAGGAGGGTGGCGGCAGGAGGAAGATCATCCTCACACCACTGGAGAAGCTCAATCTGTCCACGCTGAACCTCACCAGTGAAGCAGAGCCTGAGCCACCACCGAAGCCAGCTCGTCGGTGGCTCCAAGCAGCACCCGAGGCCCTCCCTGCTCAGTGGCCAGGACGGGATGTCTGGGAGGAAGAGGAGGAGGAGGAGGAGGAAATGGCCATGGAGGAAGGTAAGTGGCTACAAGCTGGAGTCTCTGGGTCCCTCCACTACCCCAAAATGGTCCAAAATGGTTCTTTTCTTGGGGCAGCTTTGGAGGAGAGTGACAGTGAGGAGGAGGAGGAGGAAGAGGAGGAGGAGGAAGGCACAAACCTTGGCATCAGGGTGGAGTCAGTGAGTGCTTTCCCTTAATAGCAGTGGCCGCACCAGCCCAGGCAGTGCTGGGGCTCTTGCTGGCATCTCCTCTCATAGAGCCATTGGGTCAAGCTCTGACACGGCTGCTGGGGCAATGACTGACCCCTGCCAATGCCACTGTCCCTCACAGGGGCTGGACCTGGGGGAAGAGGAGAAATACCCCACCTGGAAGCGCACCCTCACCCGCCGGGACAGGGAAGCCCAGATGAAGCGGTTCTGCAAAGCCCAGGTAGCCCCGTGGGGACTCGTGGTGCAGAGCTGGGTCCCCATCCCTTCCATCCCACT
>JANHGB010045248.1:60798-84188 GCA_026283785.1 Coracopsis vasa | reverse complement strand
CAGGTTGCTCCAAGCCCTGTCCAACCTGGCCTTGAACACTGCCAGGGATGGGGCAGCCACAGCTTCTCTGGGCACCCCGTGCTAGCACCTCAGCACCCTCATGGGGAAGAACTTCTTTCCTATATCTAACCTAAATCTACCCTCTTCCAGTTTAAAGCCGTTCACTTTATCCTATCACTGCGTGCCCTTGAAAAACACTTCTCAAGTTTCTAATCCACAGTTAATTTTCACATCATTACAATGCTTTTTGGTATCTCAAAAAATGAGTCCTCAAATATCTTTCTAAAATGTTGGCATGGAGAACTGCAAAAAGAATGGGGGTGCCTGGGCCTTGCCTGTTGCATCAAGCAAAGTAAGTTAGGCTAAATCTGACCTGAAGAAATTTAGTCCAAATGTTTAAACCTTTGCTCACCTTGATGACCAGTTGGTGATATGAGAAATCTATCCCTCTTAATCCAGTGGGGCTGCTCATAAGTGTAACCAGTTACCAATGTGACTGAGAGGTTGTTTTAACTTGCCTGATTTTGGAGAGTTTCTGCTTTCTCTGGAATTACATGCCTTTATATATGTTGTAATTTTTCTCAGTGAGTTCATAATCTCTGTGTACCTTCTTCTAATTCCCTTCGTATTTGAGTGAAGAGAGTTGAAAAGACACTAAATAGTCATACAGGATCGTAGAATACAATTTTATTCAACATTGAAACCCTGTGCTTAGGTCACTTTACTCAAAAGGCGATGAATAAATTGTTGGGTTTTAATCATTCAATATCCTGCTTACCTCTTTCCACATTCAATTATTCAAGAATTCAGTGTGAAGGACTGCATATGGATGTTCTTTTCGTTGTGCCACAGACTTAAAAGAGGAAAATGGTTATCCCTAAAGTATTTGTTCCCTTTTGGATTTTTGAGTCATTAAGTTGAACTTTCTCTTGTTTTGCATTAGTTGGCAATAATATGGTCCAATTTATGTGTTGTTTACAAGGGCTTTTGTAAGCCAAATCACTGGACCTCTTAAAAAGAACTTACAAAAAGCTTGCTGCAACCTGTACTCATAGAAGAATGCATATCCTAACTGAGTAGGATTAATAATGCATGTAATTATAATATACAATTTTCTTTAGGCTTTCCTAATTATAAAAGAATTACAGATAACAGCAACAGTGTGATTCTGAAATGCCTCTCATTTATTATGTAGCTCTCTTAATCAGTGATCTGCCACTGGAAATCAAGTCAGAATGTTATTATGGTCTCTCCTTCTGGATTTAATTACAGCTGTAACTCACGGCTCAAAGTCTGAGCAAACACACCGTGCAGTTTATAGCTTTGAAGCACAGCTATTAATCTTGCCTTCTACCTCCCAGTGCAAGCCAGTGAGAGCCTTCTAAAAGTCTTTATGCCTAAAGATTAACACACATTTACAAACAGGTTTGATGTGGGGAGCAGAGAACCCAGCCGCAGTGTCTACTCTGCACATGCACAGTAGAGCATCCTCTCTGGGAGACGATCTTAAGGTGTACACATCACTGAACTTGTTGCCACCAAGACTGAGATATTATCTTGCACCCTTAATATTGGTAAGAATGATTTCAGGATGTCAGCTCCTGTCCATTGATAGCTCACAGCAAGGACAAGACTTTTGCCATATCAATAGGCTTGCTGAAGATGTGCATCTGTGACTCTCATAATATTATTTTGGAATGAGTTTTCATCATGAATCTCTAACCTGACAATTAGCTGCAAAAGGGAATAATGCACTCTTCCAAGAACTTGATTTAGTATCAGGAGCTGCTCTTGGTTTTGGCAACATCCAGGGAGGATGTCTCTCCCTCCAAAGCAGAAACGTATCCAGCCACATGCTACTGACTGTCATGACAGAGCTGCTGGAGATGTCTGGGGATGGGTGAGGTGGAGCATGCAAAAGAATCAACATGAACATGAATGCTTGTTCTCTGAAGCTAACTCTTTTTAAGAAAATCCAATCTTGTAATCCAAAGGAAGGACAAGATTAAATATCTTTATATATCCCAGACTAATATCTACCAGTGCCTACATCTTCCAAAAAGGAATCTAAGCCATGACTAAAGAAGATTCACTTGTCCTCTCAAGCCACCACCTTGAGCACCTGCTTTCTATATGCTCTGTATTTTGAGAAAGAGTAAACTGGGACATAGCCAGCCTGGTTCTTTTTTTGTGTGGTTTATTTGAAATCACCAGGGGTGCAAGGGTCCCAAAACCATCTGCTCTCTTTCCCAGCCTGCTGGATGGACTGACAGCCTTCTGATATGGGTCATTTGGGAAGCTGTGGGAAGGAAGCAAGGAAACATTTGTACTTGACTGATGCAGCTTACGTCCATGCTGCAGTTTGTTATCAGAACTGGTCAGAAATGTGGTTTTTTACCTGAGTATTATTTCATCAGGACCTGACAGTTGTTTGAAGTGGAAAGCACTGGCAGGAAAGGCTACGCTTCAGCAGATTGGGCTGTTTGAAAGACAGTGACATTTCAAAATTGATATTCTGAAATTGCCACATGCCCTTTTGGAAAAGAAGGGAAAAAAGAAGGAAAAGGTTGGTATTTCACTGAAACTTGTCAAAAACATAGAGGTGAAGTATTGTGCCTGACCAGCCTGAGTTGTGTGTGCTTCTGCTTTGCTAGCCCTTTCCACATTGCAACATTTCGGTCTTTGTGGGATGAATTTGGGGGTTTTCACTCTTTCTTTTTTTCCCCTTTTTTTCCTTTTTTTTAGATTTCTGAGAGTTGTCTAGGACACCATTTTCTCCCAACCCTGATTTCCAGCTCATGTTCCAGCAGAACCTGGGATGCTTCTCACCCCAGTTAGCCAGAGAGGAAGGGCTGAAGGCACAGCAGGACTGGGTAAAAGATGTTTTGTGCCAAACAGGAGAGAAGAAGAGTAGAAAAAGCACTTTGGTAGGAACTCAGGCTAAGTTTGCAGTAAAACATCCCTTTACTCTCATCTCATCTAACATTAACATTCCAAAACCAAGATCTCCTATCAAGCATCTAAAAAGGTGATATAGGCTTTAGCAGCACTGCCCAGGGAGAGCTGGCTGCCCATTCATAGCAGTAGGCTCTGTGCTGCCCTTTTAGGATGTCTCCTTTGGCTACAGGAGGGGCTCTAGAAAGACTAAATATCAAGGATGTTTAAATGCCATGAAATTAGGTGGTCTGAGCACCTTTGTGCTCTTTCCTCTTGGCAGTCTATTGACCCAAGGGAAAAGCCTGAGAAAATAAGTATAATTAATCCCAACTGCTGTGGAGAGTGTAATTGAAATTTACTTTAAAGATTGACATTGCTTAGGCTGAAACCTGCCTCAAAACCCCCTCATCTCCCATCCTCAAACACAAGAGTATTCTGTGTTTTGTACAACAAAATATACAGCCAACTCTATTTGCTAAATTTGCTTTCAAATTCATCATAGGAAATAAATCTCACAGGAAACAGAGGAAATCAATAACTCTGCCATATTCCCAGAAAAATCTGTGGGAAGAGCATCCTCTGTTATGGATTGAATTCACTCCGCTGTCTAGAACTGCGGATATGGGAAGTAAAAACCACCTCCCATTCCAGCATTCAGATCTGCTGCTGTAGGGAGCTGTGTCCTTGATGGCAACGAGCCGTGGTGTCAGCTTAGAGCAGAAGAAACCAGGCTGATGGAGGAGGACAGGGCTTCTGGCTGCAATAGTGTGACACTGACACACGAGGCTTTAATTTCAACAGAGGAAGTGGAGCAAAAAGGATTGCAAAATCTGGTTCCATAGCGGTCTGTGCTGTGTTTGGTGTCATATTTGTGGTCTCAGAGGAAATATCAGCTGGTTCTCCTTGGTTTGAAGCAGGATGGGGAGATGGGCGGAGTGCAGTGCTAGAGAGAGAACAGGGAAAAGTGGTGATCCTTGGTGTAAGAGCAGGGACTCGAAGAGCCCTTTCCTCTCATCCTGGTTGAGAAGAAACAGTAAAGCATTTCTTCCCACTTTTTTTTCTCCTTAAGGCTGTTCTGTGTCTGTGAATACTGAAAACCTTTTTTACATTTGCTTTGCAATGTGCACATGAAGACTCACACTCACACCAGGTTGCACATCTCCAGGTTCCTGCAGACCTCAACCTTGAGTTGCTTTGTTCCAGGGTACCTCAAACCATCTGATGAGATGGCTCACAGGCTGCAGGCAGTAATTTGCTGTGGGAACTGAGAGGAGAGCGATTCATACAGCATCCTGAGAGCAAAGTTACACGAAGAGAAGCTATTGCAGAGAGTAATTACTCTCGCAATCCTCCAGGCTTGCTTTGCCACAGCACTATGCACTGAGATCTGTGCAAATTCGGATGTTGCTGTAATCCCCATTGCCGTTCAGTGATGTGGAGGGAAAGGTTGTTTCCATTCGAAGGCAATCACTTACCCTTTATTTACTGTGAAGGATGAGGATGGGGGACTCAGAATCCCAAAGCTTTTCACAGTTGGTTTTGTTGTCTAATTATTTTGCAGAAGAGCTGATCCCAGCAGTGCAGGGCTGCATCCTCTGCAGCAGAGCCTGGGGGACTCCTGCCCTTGCAGAAGGTCTCTCTAGAAGTGCTTTGCTATAGGATAACATTGCAGCTCACGTGCCTTTTTCACTTTGTTTATTTATTTTTAATGCATCACATGAATAAAGAAAAGTGCCTTCCATGTTGTCTTTTGAAGGCAGATAATTGTGTTGCTGTTGTGTTGTCGTGGCTTCTCATGCCCAAGTGTATTTACGTATATCCATCTTTTCCTTCAAAAAGCAGCCCTGTCAAGTTTTCCCAGTTGTTCAGTCAGTCACAAAGCACTGTTGTAAGGCAAATGCTGCTTTATGTTGTCTAAATAGATGTGGGTCTTCTATTGTTCCTGCTGTCAGCCTTATTGTTAAATTGGTTTGAATTTGCAATTCTCTGTTCAAAGGAGAAGTTATTACTTGTAATTAGGATTATTGGATAGTAGCACTTTTCACTCTAATCAGTTATGATCAGGACATATCCTCTCATTAGTTTAGAATATTCCTATTGTTATTAAAAAATAAAAGTTTAGATAGCAGCCCACTTAAAACAGCAAAAACATTCACAGGCTTCATGAAAGTTATGGATGGCTAAACATGAACCTGTGTCACCACTTAGGCGCAGAAAGAGTCCCACCGTGATGCATTGCACCAAGGTAAAAATGCAGCGTAAGATCCATTATCCTGCAGGATGTCTGAGTTCAAGCTTCACAAGAGGCTTCCACCTGGAGTTGACACTGAGCAGGCAATCAGTGAGGCAAACTGCTTTTCCACCTTTTTATCCATGTCCCCCTGGGATGAAAGCATTCTCCTTCAGAAACCTTTGTGTCACCATTCAAAGTTTCCTACTGGATGAGGAGGCTGTGGAGACACCATGGCACATAGAAACGGTGCTGAGAAATGTTGTGAGCTATAATCTGGAGAAACTCTTCTTTTCCCCACCTGCTTTTGCATTGCAAGGTCCCAGCACTGTGATTTCTGTGCCCAAGCAGAGGAACAGGCACCACATTTCACCACTGTGTTTAAGCAATGGTGAGATTAAGGTAGGCATTGGGCTTGTGTGCGTCAACAAGAGAATCTTATAAAGGTAGCACTGAACCAGGATGCTGAAATAACCTCATCCAGTCATTTGGAAGGTAGATACTAAAGTGGTGAGCTTCAAAGGCTAGAAAGAGTTCTTTGATCTTCCAAAGCCTCTAAATGAGAGCACTGTCTTCAGGATGCAACACATGTCCAAACAATCACAACAAATCTAAATGGAGTTTTCAAGCAGCAAAACCCTTAAGACAGAAATGAAAAGGGACATAATTCAGATAGTCAGCCCAAACAACAGCATGGCTGCCACAGATGTTTTTGGTAGACATTGTACAATAACTTATGAACTCAAAAATAAACTGTTTGAATTGCCAGCTGAATGCTTGAAAAATGAGGGAGATGATGTTTAAACAAATAAAGAAGGAAACCAAAGGGATGTGGACCTGGAATAAGGGAGATTTCAGTCTGTGCAAGTTTCTGAAAAGATCACAGCCTCAACAAACAGGAACAGTTTTAGGTGGGAGGAAGTAATGAAAAACATTCTGAAATGTTTTTGTTGTGGTTTTCTGACCTTTTACGAAGTGCTCCAGGCCTGCATGAAATGTTGAGCTATGGGGCGGGTTTGTTTGCTCATAGGTAAAGCATGCTCAGAGAACAAATTTGTGAGCACAACTGTGGGCAAACAATGCTTGAGGTCCTCAGATGGGCAGTGCCATAGCCAGGCAACCTTGGGATGGGTCTTTCAGGCTAACATTTGACTTGATATATAAATCTGGCCCTGGCTCTGCAGTGATGCTTTGCTACCCAGTTCCCAATTGAATGGAGTTAAAACCAAATACCTCAGTAGTTTTGGACCTGAATTACTGAGAATCCCGAAAGGGGGGTATGTCTCAGCAGTACACCTATATTCTTTCCAGAGATGTTTTTTGAGCATCAAAACCAAATTGTTGAATTCATTTGTGTATTTGCTTGTCTTAGTGCACAGTATGTGTCTGGAGGATACATCCTAGTCTGTGCGCCATTTCTTCCTAATGTCTTACCATCAATTACAGCATTAGTTACCCGTGTTTTCTATTTCTAAATACATCTGGGCTTTTGTTTTTAATTATTCATTGAGACAGAGACTTATTTTTTTACCAGAGTTTCTAAATGTGCTCTTGAAAATTGTGGAGACAACCTGTGACAGCCAGAGGAAAAACAGGACTGGACAATGGAGTCTGTGGTGTCAAGGCAGTCATGTAAAAAAGGAGGTAAGGTTCAGTGTTTGCTTCTCATGTGCTGTCTTTGGGTATCCTATTGGAATTTCTAGGACAATTGCTTTTTATAAATGGGTTGTGACAAGCAATTACACATCACTCTACACATCTTAAGAAAGGAAAAGCAGAGTAATAGAAAATAGGACTGTGAAAGCTCTCAGGAGGTCACTCAGGCCATCTCCTCACCCAGGTGGGATTGGCTTCACACTAACTACTTATGGCATATGTTTGTCTCATGTGTTTTCAAAACCCTCCAGTAACAGAGGTCCTGCAAGCTCCCTAGGAAATGCTTTCAGGGCTTATCGCTGTTTAAAGTTGCAAACTTCTTTCCTACTGTCTTCCTCATGTTCTCCTCAAGGCCATCGTGACACTGGCACTTCTTTTGAGGCTCCTAAGGAGCACATGGGATAGTCATTTCCTTTCTTCTACAACTACAAGTCCATCTGTTTGGAGACCTATCATGATTCCTCTTAGTTTTCTCCTTTATAGACTAAACAATCATGCCATCCTTTTAATCTTTCCTCATAATTTATGGGGTTTAAACCTTCCCTCATTTTGCTGTTTTCCTCTGGACTTGGACTAATTGATCCTGAAAGCATTGGCCCAAACCTATGTATCAGTAGCTGCATTTTCTCATCCTGATATTTATTTTGCAAGGGGTGTGTTGCTCATTGCAGAAAGGATCTTCAGAAGTCTTTGTTTAAAAGAGTCTTTGGTAAATGCCCCATCTTGGGTCTGATCTGGTGTTTGGATAGTTAATACAGACCAGAGGAGCTTCAACATCTCTGCTGAACTCCAGTGCACTGAGGAGTGCTGAATTTTAAATGGGAGGAGGAGGAAGAAGGAAGATGGTGAGAATCCATAGTGGCACCATTCTCAAAGATGTTTAATTCTTATCAGTACTTTTTGCTGATCAGTGTTGGTCTCCAATAGTCCATATCAAGTGACATTCCTCAAGCAGTACATGTACAGGATTGATTTCCCAGTTTGAGCCTCTGAGCATGAGAGCTGGTCAGGAGACCCCGCTACAAAACAAACTTGAGCTAAACAGCCCTACAAGATTCATGATGTATCCATTATGGGAGTTGGTCAAGAGGATTCTTCCCTTCTGGAAGAAATACTGACATTTTTGCCTTGTGTTACTCTGCTTTAATCCTGAAACCTCCACTGACGGTGGCAAAACACCCATTAGGGGTCTCAGCCAGCGTTTCTTACGGTATATTTCTGTCCCAGTTCAGTAGGGTTGGGATAGAAAAGGGTTTCTCTTCCCAAAGTAGCTGAAGGACCAGATTCCAGTTACATAGCTCTCAAAGAAGCCTCTAAAACCTTTGGGATTTTTAAGGCAGCCAAAACATCATCATCATCCGAGTGAAGTTTCTTGGGGGAAGAAAATGTCAGCAGATAATGGATAATGGTCTGATGTGGTAGGAACTTTATTTATTTGAGAGGAGAAAAAAAAGGGAAAGGTTGCTGTTGGCTACCCTTTTCACTGGTAATGTTAATTGGGAAACAAGGATCACTTAAAAATAAGCAATTATAATTGCTTGAATATAATTTCTTAGGTTCCCAAAGCTTTGCTGGAAACCGAGCTGTTACTGCAGCTTGTGCTGGGTGTCTGGAAAATAAAATGAAGGGAAAATACCCTTACTTTGAGTATGTGAAGTTCAGCTTGTTGCTACTTCTCAGTTTGAAATATCTTTATCCAACAGATTGCACACTCTTTTAAGTAAGCGGAGTTTCAGTGTTTTCTGCTATATAATGTAATGCCACATAAAGCAAGAGAAAGAGAAGGAAGTTGGCTAATGCTGGAATTGTTCTGATGTTTTCTCATACAACAGAATGGTAAATTGCTTTTCTTGGCTTTCTGGAAAATATCTGACCTTGATACTTCATATTCCATTTATGTAAACAATTACAAAGGCATCTGAGCCAAATAGAAAAGACTATTTCTTGAAAACCTGCAGGGATTGCACATGGGAATTTCCCACATGCTGTGGCAATCTTAAAAATACCTCCTTGTAACCTCACAATATTAATGATTAACTCCGGAACTGTGAGTTTTTCCAGACTTCCAGAGAACTCAGTGATTTGTGTGTTCAGCTGCATGTATCAGGGAGAGGTAGTAAAAAAAAGACATTTCCCTCTTTCTGTAACTGGCATTTAACAATCTGCCACATTTTCCCCTTGAAATTCAGGATTTCTGCAGATTTCTCGACTGATAAATCTCACAGTACAGGAAACGTCATTTTGTGGCTAAGCTGTGTGCTGAGATGCTCTTGTGAGAGCAAGCTGGAACCAGTTTTGGTCTTCACTGATTACTCAAAGATAGAGCTCTCTGCTCAGGATGCTCACCCACACACTGCAGAATGAACCTCCAGAGATGTGCTTAACATCATTGATACCTTGTTTATATACATCTGAAATTCAGTATTAGTGTTAGCTTTGTGAATTGTTTCCATTACATTTGCTGAAGAAGAGAGCAGTAGCAGAGTGCCCCTTAAGTGGTTATATCCCAGAGCAAGCAGGGCTCCTTATGCAAAGATTCACATCACACCAAGTCTGCTCATCTCGTGACATGGTGGGCAGCACCACTGACAAGAGTTTGCAAATGCAAACTGTTGCACGAGGCTTTCAAAAGATGCTGAGTGCCAAACCAGCACCCATCTACACCAACAGCCTGTCCTATAATAGTGAAGAATATTCAGCCTCTTGGATCACTATTTCTTTACTGGTATCGCTCAATGTAGCAGTGTGGTCTATCAACCATCCCACTGCACCATGTGTAGTGGTGGTAATATTTTTATCAGTAAAATTTGCAGAGCACAGTTTTGTAATTAATTCAGCTTGAAAGACTGAAGCCTGGCTGTTGTGGGTGCCAAGTCAGTACTCATCCTTACTGGGCCAGAAGAAAATGGTTTTGGAATACCTTGTAAAGCAGCACACCTCCATTTCAGGGTGTTTTTAATAATATAGCCATCATTTAGATGTATGTATATAATTTAATCTTTCATTATCTATCTGTCTATCTCTCTATCTATCTAGTGGCTCATCTGGATGTTTCTTGAGTTGATATAAGTCTTTTTTGACTAGTGGAACAGTCCCAGCATCCTAATGACACAATCACAATCAGGCCATCAGAGCTTTGCTGCAGTGGATGGTGGCAACTTACCTGTCTGCAGTCAGAAAGGATAAATATCTCTACAAACTGGACTGGGAAACCATGCAGTTGGAAGCAGGTGGTAGCAAAAAAAATAGAATCAGGTTTTAGAAAAGAAGAGAGGACCTGTTTTTCCTTCTGCATGGAAGGATGTGTACACTTGAGATGTGAGTTTGTACACGTGAAAGACAGGGATGGTGAAGTGATTGATTTAATTCCTGTGATTACCTTCTTTTGGGTTAGCAAAGAAGATGCAGCCTTGTTAGACCTTCAGTGAGTGAAATGCTTTGCGTCTGTGGGGAAAAAGCAGAAAGTCTACCAGGCAGGGGTGTGTGTTAATTTGCCCAGATTGGGTCTCCAAGAAGCTGCGCTGAAAGTTGTGTTTGACAGAATCAAAGGGACTAAAATAATTGAATCTGATGAAGTACTGCTAAGAAATTAATCTAGTTATGAATCTTGCCTTATTTAATGATCATTCTTGAAACTTGAGCACCTTTCAGCAGCTCATTTGATGAAAACATTGATTTCAAAAAATCAGATTGACTCCTACTCCTTCCAGTCATTAGAAGTGATCTGAAATCAGAGCTGAGAACACCTGAATGACCCGAAACTCAGCAAGTGCAGGAAGAATAGACACCAAATCCTTAAACCCAACATGTGTCAAAAAACCTCTTCAGAACAAAAAAAAGGGTGGGAATGTTGTAGTTTTTTGTAATATTTATAAAACCATGCATTAATACTGATCTGCAGCAGTTGTTCAAAGGAAGAACACTTACAGGTGGGTAACTGGCAGGTAATGAAATCTCATCTGAGAAGATGCTGACCCTTTCAAACTTTACTGTTCTTGGTCTCATAATGTTGTGGGTGGAATTTACTGCTCAGTATCTATGTGCATTCATATAGCTCTATCTGTAGGTATATGTATTAGGTTTCCTTTCTTCTGTGCCTAATATACAGAGGATGTGGCTTTGTGTCAGCCCTGCTATGACATTTACCTTTCTGTCTGGCTGTAAAGGCTCACATATTCAGCTTGAGACGCCCTGGGTTCAGTTGTTCTCAAGATAGATGTTGGTTATTATATTTGTGGGGTTTGGTTTAGAGTTCAGCCTGTGTTAGGGCACATGTGGTAGGGACATCTTGCCCCTGTAGACAGGAAGCAGATAACCAGCTGGTCAGTACAGTACATCTCTCTCTATCTGCTTGATTAATGCAGGATATGGGTCTGCCACAGCTTTTACCTTCAGATCTTGGCTCTTTAGTTGACTCTTGCTTTCATCCTCAGAGAGCTTAGTTTTCCTCCCAGATATGATTTATTTCACCTTTTTTTTTCCCCTTAAAAAAACCTCCAACAAAACCCAAACAATCTTAAAAGTATCCAATTACTGGCACCAAACTCATGAACTTTTGCTCCATTCACTGTTTTCCATTTTTTCATTACATCCAGTTTGACTGGAGCTACATGCTGTCCCTGTTCCTAAGCTGGCCATTTCCTGCTGGAAAAGGCAGGGAGAAACTCTGCATTGACAGGGAGAGGAATAAGACCTGCAGTTCTCTCTGTAAC
Source organism: Coracopsis vasa (assembly GCA_026283785.1). Lineage (NCBI taxonomy): Eukaryota > Metazoa > Chordata > Aves > Psittaciformes > Psittacidae > Coracopsis > Coracopsis vasa. Next base: position 72,653 of record JANHGB010045248.1, on the reverse strand, counting down.
CTCTATGAATATTATGCACTGTATGTGCTTCCATCATCTGCAAAACCCCTGAAAAGTAAGACTTTGAAAAACTTGTTTGCGTATGGCACTCAATATACTATGGAATTATGGCTTATTGTTATGGCATTATAAGAGCTTCACCTTACTCTCAGCTGATGTAATAAAACCATATCTATGAAGCTTGGAGTTCAGCAACTGGATTTTGTTCAGTACCTTGCTACAGGTCAATCTCCATATGTTTTATTTCAGTTAGGATAATTGCAGATGTAAATTTAAGTGTCTGCTCTCTTTTAAAGCTGTTGATTCCCTGCTTCTTCCAAGTTTCACAGCAGTTAGGCACTCCAGGAAATATTTCTTTGACTTATTTAAGAATTTTTAGGCTATAACTGCATTGACCTATTGGGAAGCCTCTAGGAAAAACTGTCACCCAATTTTACCCTATTATTCCCAAGTTGTTCTTTACGTTACACACCTCTGTTCTGTCACCTTTTACTTGCTTCCCTCTAAATTGAAGGCTGTTATACTGCCTTAAATCTCTCTGCCTATGGGAGTCTTTTTAGGCTGCTGGACAATGTAATTAACCACTTCGGACTTTCCAGGTTTTACTGCACATACACTTTGCTAAAATTCAAGCCCAGGTATGGCAAACAGAGTTCCAGATGAAGGCGTGCTGTTAACTAACATAATGGCATTATTCTTCCAACAATGCTCCTTTTTAATGACTTTTTACTGTTGCTGTGCAGCAGTCAAACACGCCTTTTCCCAATGCATCTTGGCAAACAACAGGCATTAACTTTGAAGCTCAAGGCACTTGAGCTTTTAAGGTTGAGTGTCCACATGCTATGAAAACCATTCTTGTTACCTGATCGTAAGCTTCATAAGGACTGAGGAACCCTCAATCACCTTTTAAATTCATGAGCTATGCCTGTTATTCCTGGAAGGAGCTCTTAGCTAATGGGACTGGAGCAGCCTTGGTCCTTCTCCTGGGTGCAAGTGAGACCAGCGTCATCCTGTGCCACTGACCTGAAGGTGAGATTTGTACAGTGCTGAGACAATCCCAAGCTACAGAGCAACCAGTCTGATGGAAGGATGGGTTCCACCATCCTCCACAAGAGTTGTGTTTTATTTGGGGATGGGGCAGGGTGTGGAGGGTGCACTGCCAACTTGGGTAGGAAGATGGTGTCTGGAGGAGATGCTCTGCTACCACCATTAAACTGGGTGTTGTTGACACAGAAAGAAACTGTGAGCTGACACTGGCTGTGTCACAGCACCATCTGCAAAAATATGTTGTATTACACAGACACTGTAGTAGAATTAGGCAAAGGTGTTGCAAACTGTGATAAATGTGATTAAACACAATGCCATGAGAAGGAATCTAGCAGTTCTTGCTGAAGGACTCTGAAATGATCCACCCAGCTTATGGTTGTGATAAAAATAGGCAGGTAAGACACTGGTATGTTCTACCAGGTGGATGGAGTAAGGCTTTGAAGGAAGAGTGGTGTTTTGCCTGTACATGAAACACAGGCTTGCTAGGACTTATTTAAAGTGCTGTGTGTTTGCCTCTTTGTGGTTTGGTCATGACCACGAATGAGACAGCTCAGCCGAGGGGAGCCACAGAGCTTTCAATTCTTACAGCATTAACTAGGGAGAGGACCTGAAATGATGCTGGTATTAGTCATACAGAGATCTCTGGTGATGCACTGTAACGACATCTGAAATTACAAGGGATATGGAGTAATCAGCATGAATATGAGAAAGTGATCATCTAAGGTGTTGAAACTACCAGATGTAAACCCAATACTTTCATGCTGACTGCAGAGCCAGATCTATACTTGCATTACAATTCTCATCTGCCCATTTGTACGGTAAAAGACGTCTTTCCCCTTGAACGAGTCTGGAGGGGCCATGCAGCATCTGAAAGTTCATGATCCATAGCTGTCAGAAGAGGCTTTGACTTTTAACTAAGCCAGCTGGTGATCAGATGCTGTGGCTGGCTATTTATTTTGCAAATCATACCTGCAGACATGTTTCCTTAGCAAAGTCACTGATTGTGACAAATGGGTATAACAAGTGCAGCCTTCTATTGATTCGCACATTCTATTTTCCACTTTTGGTGGAAACAGATGGAATTCAATTTTCTCACAATTACTATTAGCCAAGAATAACATCACTTAAATCAGTGCGGGGGAGGTGGAAAGTTGCAACTACAAAAACACACAGCCTGAAAAGCTGGATATTGAAATGTAACTTGCATATAACCGTAACTGATGTGTTACCCAGGCCCTGATTCAAAAACACACTCTGGGCTGAAAGCATTACATCCTACTGACATTATACATGTTGCCTTCTGAAAAAAAGGATGATCCAGATTGTGCTTGTAGGTTAGATTCAGTGCATGAGTGATGCTTAAAATCTCAGGACATTTTCCACTAAAAATAAACCTAGGGTAAAGTTGGATGGAGTTAATGCTAATGTAAGGATATGCAATCATGCAAAATCATTGCTTACCTTGCAAAAGATTAAAGGAAATTGTTAAGAAATTAAAATATTAGTCCATAATTAGAAAATAAGTTGATCATTAGGTATGCAATAAAGAATTTCCAAATATTCAGTCTGTTTTAGATCAAATTGTTGTGAACTTAGAGAAGGTGCAATGCATAGCTAATGTCTGAGTATGAGAGAAAATCCTACACTCTGTGAATATTAAGGCTGAATCAAGTGCTTAAGGTTAAGAAATAGCATAATTAAAGGTCTTTTTGAAATCCCAGCTTTACACTGATTCTTTTGCACCATGCTGAACTCTCAGATGATGTGATCACAGGTATTTTAGTCCCACTATTAAGTACGGCCTCTGGCTTTGTTTAGTAACTAAAATGGGATTATTAGTTTCATTCTAGGCTTCCGTCTGTCCTTTTCATTATTACTGTATCTTAACAATTCCTCCAGACTACTACATTTCTATTCACAATGGCCTTGTAAAGAGGCATTATTGGATCTATCATACAGATACTGAATGCAGCCAGACGCTTCTGTGTCAAAAAGGCACCAGGATGATTATGATATTCTATTTCAGAGCCTTTAGTATTTTATAGAGCTTTATGTGTTCATAGCAAAGATACATGTAAATCATACAGCTGGTGTCTATAGTAAGGCATCCAAAAAGACAAGATGACCGGCTGGTGGTCATCCATGAAAGACTTGCCCTATAATACATGTGAAACCTGTGGCTTGATGCCTAATAAATCCAGTTTTTTGAGGGCTGCTTATAATATCTAGCAGAAGAAGCCTGAGGAACTCCAGTTCTGTGCCTACATACTGGGACTGGAGTTACACTTCCACAGTGGTTTTGGAAGTTGCACTTTTAAACCTTAATGAGGTGACTGGAACTGTGTAAGATGAAGTGGTTGTTTTGGCTAAGTTTGGGCAAATATTCATAACAGCAGCAAAATGCCCCTCCTGTCCCTGAAATGATGCTTCTGTCCTATTTCAAGACCTAGGGGCAAGCTGGAATATTTCATTTTGCCTTTTCACATGGCCAAAACAGTATTTTTCCTTAAGAATCAGCAGAGCAGCTTCTGCTGAAAGCTTTTCCCCAGAGATGGCAAAGCAAAAAACCCAACAAAACCTGTGCCAAAACTTTTTCAAGTGAATTTTGAAGTGCAAATCATGCCACCTCTGTCCAAACAGTCACACCTTGCTCACAGCCTGAATCAGAATAATTAAAGAGAGGAAATTTATACTCCTTTGTGCAGCACTTATCATTTCTAAAGGCACTTAGCTGGTACGAGTGATTCCACATTCAAATGGAGCAAGGAAAGCATGAATGAGTTGGCTGCTCAAAGCCTACAGATGCAGATGATTCGTGAGGCGGGAAGGCTGGGAAGTGCTGGGCTTGGGAAGGCAGGGTGGCACAGCAGATCCTGGATGCCTGTCCGTGCTGGGCAAGGGTTGCATTTGGCTGGGGAGACAAAGCCCTTGTTCCTGGCCAAGTTTGCCGCATTGCGGGAAAGGATGAGTCAGGCTCTTCACACCTGATCCACCACTGATGGTTCATCCAGTACAGAAACAGCTGCATCCCTGGCTCCCAGCTGGCATGGACTGATTGTCCACCCCATTGCACAGTCATCACAGTCACAGTACCAGAGCAAGGTGGCTGCATTGGTGATGGTGTGATGCGGCCAGCAAAATTGGTCTTTGTGTGTGTGGGGTGCCTTACTGAGCCCTCTTTGCTCCCATGGTTCTTGCAGTGACACGTTTTCCCTCTTGCAGCAACAGAGTTGTGTGTTGAAAGGCTGTAGTTTAAGCTGAGATGGCATCTTTGCTCTCCCCACTGTTTTCTGTCATTTGAATGTTTCTCAAGAAATTACTTTGTGGGCTTATGTTTCTGATGTTAAAACCTGATGATGTATCAGTATCTGATACATATTTAAATAACTTTCCAGTGCCCTTGCTTAATTCACAGCACTGAATATTCTCTGAAGTCAAATTATGAAGCACATGGGTGTCAGGATATTTCGATACCTCCCTTTTTCTTTTCACTTATAGCTTACAATTCAAACATCCTTAGAAGAAGCAAGTAATAACAATATAGTTTGAGCAGTTCTTACTAGGAAGGTATTTCTAAGCAAAGAGGTAACAGACCTAAGTACACAAGACCTACAAAACCTAAGATGTTAAAATAATCACAAACCTTACAAATGAGACAGAAGCATAACTCTTTTACTACTCTTGGCATTGGTTGAATCTACAGAGGAAATTGAAGATTTTTATGATTCTATTAAAATTACTGTTCAACACATTCGAAGGGATGATAGAGGAACATAAAGGGCAGTGTCTCATATGTTAATGTTAACCTGGCAATATCATTTATATTGAAATTTGACTTGACTTTCAAGCACCATTTGAAAGGTTATTGCATGTGAAACCGAATTAAGCCGTAGAGCTGGAGTTTGCCCTTTTATAACTTAAAATAAGAACTGTGTTTTTCATTCTGTAAGTTCCCACTTAAAAAAGGAATATTAAGAAAAGGACCCTAGGATTATGCCTTGCCCTACCTCCCACCAGCAAACCCCTTAGTTTGTTCGGGGGGAGGAAACCAAAAGCAGGTGAAAAAGGCATACCCTTAGGTCAGGGCTCTGATGCCAGAACTGGCTTATGCCAGAGTGCACATTAATGAGGCTGTTTCACCTTTGCACCAGAACGCCTGAAATTAGATACTCTTCCACTCTCTAGTTTCTAAGAAGTCTTGTATTTCCATCCCTGTCTTTATTAATTTCAGGTTGATGAAATCCTGTCCCATGTTGTCCCAACCTTTACGTCTTCGACTGCTCTAGTTATTTGAAGCACAATACCTTGTTTAGCTAAGCTAGCCCCTATGTACGTATGAACTGGATCAAATAACCCTGCTTCAGTCACCTCTTTAACTTTTCCAGGAATGATATTAAAAACGAGCGTCCATCTCCCCGAGGGTTTGCAGTGCGGAGTCTCAGCAAGGTTCTGGAGTTTTGGTAAATAGCTTGGGAATTTTAGCATTTGCATAAAAACACCCTTAACTGAGTGGGATCCCGGGAAAAAAAGAGTAAATCCCAGTCACCCTCATCCTGAGATGACCCTGGCAAATGCAACTCTTAAATGAGGCAAGCTAGTTCAACAGAAACCATAAGGCTTTTCTGAGAATCTCTCCACTGCGCTCCTGCCAACTCTACCACTTTGGGCATTAATCTACCAGATTTCCAGGCAGGCAGAAAGTGCAGACAAATGGTCACTGTGCAGGCAGCAAGGAGTCAGCCTGTGCCTCTGCACAACAGCCAGGCACACCAGCGGCTTCAGACCTGTGAATATTGGTGTGTTTGTGCCTGCTGTCACTAACAGGGGAGGCATGAACGTGTCAAGCAAACAGAATCTCTGGCTCCGGCAGAGAAGACGGTGCCTTTGACACAATGCAAAGATGGGATGGAGATAAATGTAGGCATTTATGGTCACTGCAACCAGACTGTTTAATGGAACAGGGAGGAGCTGTCAGGAGTTCTCTTCATGAGGAATGACTTTTATTAAACCAGGAATGGATTTTCCTAGTTGAGGTGTTCAGCACAAGTGGAGAGAAGACTTGGAAACAGGAAAGCCTTTCCATGAGGTTTATTCCTGTCGCTTTGCCTATGGCAACATTTTTCAGATAATGGGTCGTGTTTTGGGGAGAAAAAGAGGGGCAGGGAAGGCAGCTGGGGCAAGGTTGTAAGAATTAGGTAAAGTCTTCTTTTCCCCTTAAATTTGCCCCCATAATTGAAATATTCTATTTGCTATTGGGAGATATATTTGTAGTTTTAAAAAGAAAATATTGATGAATGAAGTTATTAAACTGTCCTCTTAAGTTCCAGCACAAATAATCATGTTTCCATTTTGTATTTTTATACCTGAAAGTGCGGATAAGTTCATCAATCACTATTCATGTTATTTCTTTCACAGTGAACAGTCCTGTCTCCACTCCCACCAGAGTCATGCTTCCTGTGCTTTCAAAAGTAAACAAGTTCAGAGGACACGAGTGGCAGCAAATAATGTAAACAGGAATTCTCATGGCGATTGTACCTGTGCTCTGCTATACTTAGAAGTGGAAGTCAAGTCAGTGTTTGGTGAAGCAAATCTCCTGCAACCAAGAAGGAAGCAGAAACATAATCAACATATGGGTCGGTCGGTCTGCAGAGGAAATCCGAGGTGCAGTTTCACAATACATTAAGTCCACAACAATATCGGTTCAAAAGTTCCCCTTCTGCCTGACCTTGGCCTTTTGGGAAGGGTTGGGAAGAGGAAAAGGTGTTTTAAAACCAGATAGCTCAGTAAACTGATCTGTAGCTTGACCTTAGAAAAATGTCTGCTCATACAATTGGGAAAGTGATACAGAGAGGAAACAAGACTGGGCATAGAATGATCTCCATGATGGAGCCATGTGGGCAGAGTTTGCTGCCAGAGACAGAGGGGTGTGTAAGTACATGCCAAGAGTAAAAAAACCCAAAACATGGAGATGGCTCTTTGATTTCAGATATCTTATTCAGTGAGAGCTGCTACAGTCAGAGTTCCTGCGCAGCCCCATTTCTGATGGGATGTACTAATTTCTTCATAATGAAACAGCTCTGGTGTCATCTCTAGTTGCTCCTTCCAAGTGGTGTTGCTGTGAAAGAACCATCTACCAAGCTTAAGAGTTTCATGAATTGGGACTTGTGAAAACACACAAGGATTTGCATGTTAGGAGAAGGTGGTAGCAATAACCATGTAGTTCAAGTTTTCCATATTATGGTTAATACCAATAGGACTTTGCCATGCAGATTTATTGTCACTTGCGTGTTATTTCTTGCTTATTTGGGGTTTCTTTTGTTAGACTTACTGAAAAAGGCCAGCGCTGACAGCCACCCTCTGCAATATCTATGAATGCTTCTTTGCAGGTAAGAATAATAACATTCAACAACACTGACATCTTGTGGCTGATGAGAAATGACTCAGACATGCCAGATTAACCACAAAAGTATCTTCATCAATTGTGTATTCAGCATCTCTTAAAATATGTTGATGCTTAAAGGGATGAGTATCAGAAGTTTGGAAACCAAGAGGTTAAAAGCCAGAAAACACATAAAGGTGCTAGTTGATTAGTTGGCTGAGCTGCGTGTGTGGATAATCCAGCTGCATACTAATCCTTTTGGCTAATCTTCTTTGTGTGAGTGATTCCCTCCAGAGGACAGGGATAGAGTCTGGGATGTTTGACATGACAAACAGAAGCTGTTGCTCCCTGCAGATGAGCTTCTTTGTGTTTTCCTCCTCCATTGGGAAGCTGGGAGAGAAAATACCTTTGGAAAAAAACTCAGGTGGAATCTATCTTATTACCTATTGTTGCTTCCAGAAATAAAATGAGCAAACCCAGGCTGTGAATCTCTGCCTCTCAACCACTGAAGGTTTTTGGAAATAGGTGTAATAGAGAAGACTGTATGGAAAGATTTGTAGGAGCAAACCCTGGTTAGCAGGAAAGTTGCAAACTCTTCTGCATGCTTAGGCCATTGAGGCTTAAACGTAACCTGTATAAAACTGCTTTACCCTTGAAGTATGCTTAGGATAAGGAAATCTAGTTTGGATTCTTATAGATGGTGGAGAGGTCAGATTTCTTTTCTGGTCTAAAGATAGATGTTTGTGACTTTGAACATGTGATGGTCAGCCTTGGACTTTTCAGATGCTAGCAGCTTCTTGGATTGCTTCCTTGTTTGCATATGTTTTTGTTGCTAATGAACATCTGTATCCACTTTATCATCTGAACCCAGTGACAAAATGATTACTGAACATGAAATAAAATGTTATGCAACGGTTTTCTTCAAGTATCTAGAGAACTTTCAGGCTTCCTTGAGGATGTGAGGTCTGGGACTGCGAGGAGCAATGACTGTATGCTCTGATACAGCTTGTGCTCTTGGAAATCACAGCCATTGTCTGATTTGGGACCCATATTCTGTAAAATCATTTCTGAAACGTGGGGGAAGAACGGTAAAAGGCTACATCGAGCTGGTGGTTGGGATTAAATTGATTAGGAAAATCCTAAAAGCCCAAAACATACTGAAAGTGGCTCAGAGCTTGGGAGACATATTTGCTAATTATCTTGGGAGGTGGAGAATAACATCCTTTTCCTAGTTCCAGAATGACTTTACTTTTTCTCCTTATTTTTCCCCCCTGGTTCTTGTTTAGAACTGTTTTGAGTAACTTTACCTAGTGAGACTGTGAAAACAAATAGAAGTGAATGATTCTGTGATTTGTGATGTGCTTGGCTGTACTACATATTGTGCCTTGGCACCTTTTAATTCAGTGCATAGGTCACCTGAAACCACTGACATATACAAATGCTGTAGTTTAGTATACTATGTAAAAATTCCAATTTAAAATGGCTGATACCATATTCTGGGGAAAAAATACCCTTTTATCTGCTCTGTTGACTTCACTTAAAAATACAAAATGTTATTCTTGGTTGATAGGAGTAATCTAGAGAGAAATCTATTATTCAATATAATTTAAAAGTGGGTATTGCGGAGCTCACAAGAACCATTCATTCACACTGATGTTTTTCTCTACAACACATCTTGTTGCATTGTCTAACTATATTAAAATCTATCACATTGAATCACAGATGTTTGTTTCAAAGAATAAAAAGTGCTCAATTCAGCAGAAATCGCAGCAGTTTGCTGAGTTAGCACCTTTCAAAGTGCCAGCCAACTTGATGTGAATTTTGTTTATTTAGTCTCTGAAACGTATTATACTGACTTCAAGAGGAGTAAGGATCTCTAATCTGTGCCCCTCATTTCTTGAGCACAATTTACATATACTATTTTCAATATATGTTCTTTGTCATCCATCAGTGGCAAAAATGAAAGATATGCCGCTGTGAAGTGCTTAGTGTTATGTAAAGGCACATCTTTATTTCCTATTTTACATTTAGAAATAAGTTGGTTTATTTTTTTTTGCTAAGCCAATAGAGATATTTCTGGTTTAGCATCCACACTGTAAGGTGGGCTTATAAAATTCATGTCTTTTTATGAGCTCAAATAGGGAAACAAATGATTCAGCACAAGCACAAGCAAATGATTTTAAGCTTATGACCACAACTTTGACAGCAGCATTTAAAAAAAGGACATCAAACAATAAATTACAAGTGAAGGGAGGGCTCCAGTCCCTTCATAACTCACTTGCAATGAATTTGAAAGGATGCATTGTTTCCAGAACTGTAAGCATGGGAAAACTGGGATTGATGCTGAAAACTGTAATATGTCCTAATTTGATCTTAAACAGTTACACTGTACTCAGTCGAAGCTTGGTGAAACAGCTGAACATATGGACATAATACACTTTTGCTCAGCTGTAGGCGTTTGTAATGTTAACTATTCTTCTTCTCATCATCAGGGAAGGTAAAGCAGAGAGATCCCTGAGGTTTTAACAGATATTCAGCCATCAGCTCAACTATGTGTTGGTCAACAAGTCAACATTATTTCTGCATTGCTCAACAGCCCAACAACATTCACCCCTTGTTGGAGCAATGTTGGTGACAGGATTGGATTTCTGTTAGCTTTGACCTCCTGCTCATGTGTTCAGTCTACAACTACATTTTCCCCTCTCACACTGTATTTTTTGTTAACATATGGTCATTCATCTGTAGGGCTAGAAAGCCAGATGTCCGTGGCTCTTTTGGTCAATACAATCAATTATGCTGCCAATCATAAGCCCTTTAAACACTGCTACAGCAAATTACACGGAGTTTGTTCTCATATCCATAGTCTAAACCTATTTACCAGACTCATAATGATGCTCTAAACCAATATCTGTACATTGCCTAGTCATACACAAACTGCTGTATTTTAGTTGTTAAGTAACGGACAAGCAATGAAACAGCTGTTGAAACATTGCACTGGGTTTTTCTCTCTTGAGCTGAATGACAGAATTTGCTAGGTCATTTAATCAATTTCATACTGATTTAAACTAGATAAAATCAATCATCTTAGCTCATAGATTTGGTAGCTGGAAAGATTATGTCATCTACATTATAATGCCATACTTCAGTATTTTCTGAATTAAAAAGGAAAAGATCTTTCCCAGTGTCCACAATGTAGTAACACAAAACCTGCTAAACTGTTGCATGTGAGATGACTAAAGCTGTAATTCTGAAATGACCAATTTGTAAACTAAGAAGTTTTGTGGAATAATTAATCCAAATATGGATCTGAATGATCAGTTGTCCTCAAAAGTGAGTTAAGGTAATCTAATTGATAGCTTGATAAGTAGGGGAAAAAATCTATATGATACTAGAGCTGTTATTTTTGTGTGTCTGTATTGTAATAAACCATCTGCTTTCTGTATTTCACAGACAACCCATGCATTGAGAAACTGAAAGAAAAAGTTTAATGCTCTATCATCTGCAATGTAAGCAGAACTGAATATAAATTATATTTACAATGAAATTTAAAAGTATTTGTAGTAAAAGTCTCAAACTTAAGCTTTGATTTGCACAATGGATCATAAGGGTGTGAGGAGAAACCAGTATAATGTTATGAGAGTCAAACTCCATAGCCATTCACTAAGCAGGGTTTCCTTTTGGATAAAACAGATTTTGCCCAATTTGAAACTTAGAGCACAACCATTAAAAACCAGTGTGTGCTCTCATTGAAGGCAAAGACATAGTAGTCAAGCCCTACTGACTGGAAGGGGTCAAGATATCAGGAAGATATGTACATGGCTAATATTGAAGCACAACAATGCACTCTTGGGTACGCAGCCTCCTCACATGTGGTTGGCAGAGTGATGTTGGGATGCTTCAGTTTACTTTAGAGTGGAAATCCCTGGAGATTTGGGTGGCTCAGGGTGACCTCAACACCAAGTAAGCCAAAAGCGAAGAACAAACTCTGCGAGAGAGGTTGCACCTTGAATCTCACCTCCCCATGTACCTTCCTTCAGGCAAGTGAGGTGCCTTCATCCATTCTCCAGGAACTAGAGGTAGGCATGCTGCCCAAAAGTTTTGACTATTTCAGTACTTTCGCAGCTGATATCTGCCCTGTGTGTATGTATTTTACAAGATGCCTGTCTCAAGAACAGCACTGGCACTTCTGAAGATAAATTTGTGTCAGAGCAGAAGATTTAGCTTTAAAGCGTGTCCATTCAGACCTGAAAATTAGTTTTTTCTAATAACTGTGAAATAGCTTGAGGTCAGAAGACACCTGGAAGGTGAGACATCCAAGTTAATTCCTTCTTCATCCTCTGGGGTTCAAAACCTCCCTCTTGCCTCCTCTGACAGCAGATGAGAGGCTATTGGCTGATCTGGGAGTGGGATCTTCGCACCTCCTCCTTTT